>VSDK01028910.1:20807-33993 GCA_009767595.1 Symbiodinium kawagutii
TGTTGAAACGCTCAATGTTCGGTTTGAGACAAGCACCTGCACTGTGGCAAACACACTTTGCGAGCACCATGGTCTCCCTGGATTTTCACCGCTGCAAAACTGACCAAAACCTATACTGTCACTCCTCTAAGGAACTGTATGTACTGTGTTTCGTCAACGACCTGTTGGTCTGCGGTACCCCTGACCGTACCAAAGCGTTCATTGAACAATTGTCAAAAGAGGTTTTATTGAAGGTCGAAGGTGAACTGAAACCAGAGACTTCGGTCAACTTTCTTGGAAGAACACTGAAACACAATGGCAATAGCATCGATGTCACCATGCCCACTGCATACATTGGTGATTTGCTTGAACTGTTTGGAATGAAGACCGTAAACCCTTCCACATCAACTGGAACAACTGTGAAGCCGAACCATGTTCCACAACCGTTGTGTCAAACTGACCACAAGCGATACAGAGCAATAGTTAGCAAACTGCTGTGGCTTGCGCTGATCCGACCGGACATTGCGTACGCCGCAAAGGAGTTGTCAAGAGACCTAACTGCACCGACTACTGAAAGTGTCACTAAGGTGAAGCACCTACTGAGGTACATCGCTGGAACCAAGGATCACTGTCAACGACTGTGTCCAGACATGATGCTTTCTGACTCAGATTGCACTTTGGACATTGACTGTTTTGTTGACTCTGAATGGGCCGGATGTAGAACCACTAGGAAAAGCACTAGCGGCACTATAGTCCAACTGCTCAACTCAACTGTTTCGTTTGGAAGCAGAACACAAGGCACAATCGCACTGGGTTCAGGTGAAGCAGAACTGTACTCAATAGGACAAGGCACAAGTGAAGCACTTTTTGTCAGAAACCTGCTCATTGAAGCAAACTTGGCAAAAGCTGTGAACATCATTGTGTACACAGGCTCCACTGCAGGCAAAAGCATGGCCATGAGGTTTGGCGCAGGCAAGAAGACCAGGCATGTAGAGCTGAGATTCCTATACGTGCAGGAACTGGTAGGGAAAGAAATTATCCGGTTGAAGAAAGCGAACGCTGAGTATAACTGCGCTGAGGTTCTCTCCAAATACACTGAGTTGTTGTTGCCCTGTTTGAAGAAATTGTGTGTTTTCACTTCGTTTGACTGTTTTGAACTTTAGCACCGCCAGATGGTTTCACCAAGCTAATTGTTTAAAACATTGGCACTGAACTGAAACTCTAGAGCACCCTCTGCTGACTGAAGGGGGAGCACCGCTCTAGCACACCACTCACACTCAACATACACACTGTTGGACTGTGATTGTAAAGTTTTCTTAGTCGACTGTTTAATTGCCAGCTTGCACGTTGCACATTTTTTGAGCTCACTGAATTTGAAAAGACACTGAAGCCACGTTTTCTTTTTTCTGCAACTGAATTTGAGACACAGATGAGTTTGAAGCATTGGAACTGAAGTTTCCACTGCGTCGCAATGTTTTTTGTAGAAAGGTCATTATACAAGCCCCATTTTCCCACGTTTGTAGAAATACAGTGTTTTCATACATCAGGGTTTTCTTCTCTTGAGCTATTAAATTTTTGGGTTTGATTGTCTGATCTCAATTTGGTTTTATCCAAAAGTTCTTTGTTAAAGGCAAAGGAAATTGCAACCTTCAGCTTAGATCGCCAAACAATGAAAGCTTGAATTCCTCATATTTATTTCCCATGTGAGAAAATAAAATTTGATTTGCAAAGTCAATTGCCCACCTTGGGGAACAGAGTCTCCGGTCATCCCTCCCCGGGGGGGGGAACCAAAAAAAAAATATTTATTTTTTTTTTGCGCGTGTTTTTTTTTCGACCCCCCCCAATAAACAATAAGAACTTCCTCTGGGGGGGGGTTCGAAAAAAAAAAACATTAAAAAAAAAAATTTACTGCTGCCAAGCTGTCACTTTTGGAAGTCTTACTGCGTACACTGGAACTGTGTATGATAGACTGGACCTCCATGCCTACAAGGCAAGGCTTGTCTAACCAGAGCCAGACTGTGCTTGGACTTTGCCTAGATGGTCTAGCACTTTGAGCGAGACTGAGTTCTACACTGTAATGGTGTTTGAACCTGAAGGACTGACACTGGTAAGCCGTGATCCACTTCGAAGAACTGGACGTGAGACACCTTTGCAGATAGTACTCCAAACTACCAGCTTGAAACTGGTACTCAGGCTGCCGCTGAACTTGATGAGGTCACTGCTGATGATCATAGACTGACGAGACTTTGGATGAACCCACTACTTCACTGTGACCATCAAGAAGAACTGTTAATGAAGCACTGCTGTACTGCAGCATCGTTTTTGTAGTCGCTGAAGCGATGGACTGCTAGCACCCTGACTGACTGGAAGCCACTGTCAAGCTGAGCTGAAGAGATGTCTTTTTAAAGCTGACTGTCTATTGCGTAAGGACTGCTTAATTCACTGTGAGTTTGACATTCAAAATGACTGTCAACTCAAGGGGGAGTGTTGAGATAGACTGTCATAGTCACACACTCTCTTGTACACTGCATAAGCCACTGCGCACTCCACAGACTGCCAACTCTGACTGTTGGCTCAAGATGGCTCAAGTCACTGTGCAAAAGAGTCCAGAGCTGAAGTACTGACTGTGAGTGACACTGTTGGTTGTACTGGAGAAAGATCCTGTACTTTTGCAGTTGGTTGGTTGGTTTTTGTCCAGAGGGGTGGTTCAACCACCAAGTGGTTTGGGATGTCCACCTTAAGTTGCCACAGACCCCCCTTAGGTAGTGACCAAGATCGCAGCGAGCCTCTTCGCTGGCGCACTGTTGTTCGAAGTGATGCTGGGAATATCTATGTGGACCAGTGTGAGTCTCGCCGAAACGAGCGAGCAGTGGTGTAACAGGTGCTGAGGTAGCCAAGGAATATCCAAAGTCGGGATACGTAGTGGCATGATAGGAAATTTGCTTGGGGTAGGTAGGCTCGTTGGCTGGATGGTTGGGCATGTTGGGTTCGTTCCTTTGCCTATTTGTGCATTTTGTCCGGTTTTGACATTGGGATGTGCTGTTTTGCTCGAGTACGGTATTTTACAGGCTTGCAATCATAACCCGTTGCATCCTCTTGCTTGAACAGTTTAATCAAGTGGAGCAAGGCCCGCTGTCTCTCTCTCTCTCTCTTTTGAGCCGTGGGTGTTTGGCAATCACAGCTACTAAGCTACTCCTGATCAATCGTGTATGATCCTATGGAAGTAACAATCAAGTGGAATGCACTGCTGGCTGCGCAACATCATGTGGCTTGTGTAGCTGTCCCTGAGAATGTGACCACCCAATGAACCAATCTATCATTCCTGTGTTTGTCCATGAATGCTGCATCCCAAAACTTTGATGCTTCCCCTAATTGCTGCAGGAATAATCAGCTTCTCCCATTTTGGGACAGTTTGGGAGCGCTGCCATGAGCACCACCTGCTCCCTGCAGCAGGGTCGCTACTTCCTCAAAATCGGCCTGTCTGCTGTCCACAATTGTCTCCAAAAAATCGTGATGTTTGTAAAAGGACGACTTTTTGGTGCAGGGTATCCTTTGCTCATGACAAGATGCTGTGATATGCGGTGATACCCAGCATGCAGAGCTTCATGGCTTGTTCTCCCACCAATCTCAGAGGCCTTTTATCCTGATTTTCACGGCTGCATATGCCGCGACAGGTTGCTGCGGGCAGGGGAGACATGGGAGTGACATGTTTTTCTTGGTGTGTACATGTGGCTATACAATAAGTGCCATCACTAGATTTGCTTCGCGGTGTTGCATCTCGACTGCCATGACTCTGATATTATTGAGATTGGAAGAAGCAACCATAGCAGTTGACACCAGGGAGTATAGGGAGTTTAGCCACTTTCAAAGTATGGAACTGGCATAGCCTGTATTAGTACAAAGCTAAGCGCTCCATGGGCAAATGTATGGTCGTTAAGTTGATCATTTTTAGGTGCTTCCTTTTTGGGTGTTATCCTTTGCTGGAGCGGTCAATGCGCCAAATACAGAGGCTGTTTTCTGTGACTGTGATGTTGCAGACCGAAGCAGTGTTTCAAAGCAGAACTTGGGGGAACCACAAACCATCACTAAGCATCACTCACCATCACTCTAACCATCATTAACCATCATTAACCATCACTAAGCATCACTCTAACCATCATTAATTAACCATCCTTAAACACCACGAACACCATCACTAACCGACTTTCAGGAGGACTGAAAGCTGTGATGTACACGGATGTGGGGCAAGCCACGATTTTCATCCTGGGCGGTGTGGCCGGAACGATTTTTGCTTTCGGAGAAATCGGCGCCTCGGAGTGTCGAACCGCTTGCAATGGGACTGTCCATGTCCATGGTGATACCTATCAGGACCTGTAAAAGTCATGACCCATCCATGACCCATTAGGCTATCGATGAAAAATTGATCAAATCCCAAGATACAAGTAAGATTTTATCCTAAGCTGACCCATCCATGACCCATTGCTACGACAATCTTGTCATTTACAGCGGTTGAGCTTTGATGCGGGTGAAGAGCAGTAAGATTCGCGATCCTCGCTGTGGCAAGGCCCAGCACGGTTAAATTTCATGCGAATGTGGGCCAGTGAATCTTAAGAAACTGGTTGAAGGTTTGATTTTCCCTAGTATTTTGCTTAACAGATGGTTGGTTGACCAACATTTTTCATAGGGTTGGCACCACCGGTTGCAGTTTCAACAATGACGGCTTGAGGCTTGTTTTCCTGCATGTTTTGTGTGTTTGAATGATTTCTTTGAGAGTAATCAACTTCCCTCCAACTTGTGGGGCCCTTCCCCTGGCCCGGACCTGGCATCCATGGCTTTGCCTTCGCGATTTGCCAAGCTGTTTTGCTGCACCCCACTTTGCATGAATTGATGCTTTGATAGGGAAGCAGCTGCCATTATTTTTGGGTACATGTAGGAGTTGATGATGTTGATTATAGTGGTTAATGATTGATGGAGATGCGGATTATCACCAACAATAGGCAACATAGACATTTGTGTCTATGGCATTTGTCTATACTCATGATGAGCGAGCGGTTCTGGTTATACTTGTCGGTGATAATCCGTCTCTATGTATCATTCCCTAGCTGGAGACCCATGATGTCAATCATAACTGCAGGTTTGATGGTAGATCACTATAGCTATGGCAAAATTGGCGCTAGTTGATGGACAGCTGAATCTCTTGTTAGAGAAAGTAACCTGGACATGGATATCAGATTTTGTTTCAATAAGGAGTTGCAGTCAACCACCAATTCAGTTTGCAGCATTCGATTTGGTTTGCATGTATTCTTTTGACACAGACCTTGAAAAGAGGGACTTCTTGAGAGTGAAGACTAGTAAACAATGGTAAACCACGTGCATGTTACAGAGTAGAAAGGATGTACTGATGTACCTGAAAAACTAAATAAAACGGCATGGATGAAATGAACGCACGTCTTCACGCACAGGTAGTTTTGGCGGATTGTCCATTCCTCACTCTTTTGTTGCTTACATTTCGATGATCCAAGGTCATCCTGCATCAGCAATTGCAAATGTATGAGCTAAAAGTATTACAATATACATACAGTATACATATACATTTACATACACAATCGTACGCACAAATATGCATATTCAATTCTTTGTTTATGACATTCTGGTCTTTACATATCCCCAATCACCGTTCGAAAAACCCGTTTTAATAGCGACCAATCCACAGCTTACATCACATTTCTGACCATGATGTATGCACCTCTGTTCATTGGTTACCTGACATTCAGTATGTGGTGGTTTCTCAAGCCATAGGAATACCCCCAAATCACCCAGTTTATTCCATAATTGATTAATCATCGTTCATTAATAAACCAACCAAACCTTTGGGGTTCCGGCTTAAGAACCCCCCATGAGTAAAGCAATGGAACGCGTGTGATCTGCACATCACCGAAACGAGGTGGTTTGTCCGGCCTCCTGGGCACCTTCGAGATGAACAATTTGCCACTTGGACGGAGTTCCATTCGAAGTAGGTGAAGTCAATGGCCAACATCCCGGGCGTCCGTGGATGGATGGATGGATATTTGGATACGAAGCATGACTCTGCATGGTCACTATGGTGAATGTAATGGCTGCCATGGCCCTCCAAAACCGTGGAAAAGGTATAGGTTTTCTGCATCCAAAATATGGTGACTCAGCATGACAGAGGTTTATATAACAATGTTTTGCAGGCGATCGCTGCTGAACATTGCTTGAACATACCAAGGATATCTCAGCCCTTTGTCTTTTGCGGGTCCTACGATTTTTCTTGATCAATGATTATTGAACATTTTGCTATGATATTGCACTTACTGTATTGGGAAAACGTACCGATTGATCTTAATACCTATTTTAAATCCAAGCACGACCCTTGGTTATTGCGGATTATTATTAACTTGCTTTGTACTTTGGGCATCTTCGAGCTTTGGGTCCCAATCTTCTACCATCATGGACTGACACCCAAGGACTTGCGCTGATGTTTGTTTTGTCATCTGACCTCTCCATATCGGGTTCAGAATGGAGTCCCAGTTGTTGATGGGAGGTCTTGCGCTGTCAATGGGTTTCGACCTGACGAAGCCACCACGTAGTGATGATGTTAGTGAATGTTAGTGATGTATCAAATTCATAATATCTACGCTATGCAAAACTAAGCAACGTATTCTATCTCAATTAAACTGAGTCTACATTTAGAGCTGGCTTAAGCTAACATACCTTGAACATAACAAATCTGTTTCGTGCATATATATTTTGCAGCGGCAGAAATCCATCTGACTCTCGTTGCACTTCCCTGGTCAGGACCCCCCTGACTCGAACTCTTCGGTCAACTGCGGACGCTCAATACCCTTGGACAGGTGGGTGACAGCGAAGCGATCGAAGCATCAGCAGCGGAATCCAAGTGGCAGGTCATAGGCTGTGGCAGGTTGCCTCGCAACCTGGGCAGGTTATTCAGCGGCTGAAAGGTATAGCCATATGACATGCTTTCTCAGTAGGAGTGATTGAAAAGACACAGTTGTCAATGATATGATTTCAATGATTTCAATGACAATAAGTTGGATGATTTCCCCGGGACATTTTGCATCTTTCCAGCCTGGCAGGTATGCTGATTGGTCAGCCCTTGTCATCCTTGTGGTATTGGTGCGTGGATCAGACCATGGTGCAGCGCGTTTTAAGTGCCAAAGGACCTGTGACAGGGGGCAGTTTTGTTGGGGAGAGTCCTCTCTGATATGGTGGTTTCGCAATAGGGAACCCATAAAATCCATAAAATGGTGGATTTATCACCATAAATGATTGATATTGGATGATTTGGGGAGACCCCTATTTTGAGAAATCACCATACGAGAAACGAAACAAAACATACTGTCTTGGTGTCAATGAATTTCCAGAGATTTTGTTAAGGAGTCAAATGAAGATGTCCAAGGGTCCGGTGAATGTGTCAGATGCAAACGTCAAAGATGACTCTTATTTGTACTCGAAGCATGAAGCTGCTGTCAGCTGGACAGCATTCTTCCCTTGATTAAATGAAGACAAGTCGACTCTCACCATGTTGGGCACAATTATGTGCGAAAGGAACGTAACTAACCCCAAAGGAAAAATCTGATCATTCGGATGTGTCAGAACAGCAAAATTCAGCCATCGAACTATAGCAGTTTACGTGGCCACAAGTAAATTTTATTTCTGCAACCACACGCAATATCGCGCAATGAATGGTTTCCCATTTTTCGGATGACTTGCGCCTTGGTCAACTTGGCAACTACCACTTGTCGGCGAGCGAGGAGTGCCGCATGCCCGAAAAGGCTGCCTTCTTGCAGGCTTCGCTAACTCTGACAGGGGAGGTGGCATCCCCGCACTGATAAAGGTTTGGCTTTCTCAACCATTGTGATGACATGGTATGGTTTACTTGTTCGTTTTTCATATGCGTGACATGGCAGGTACCAGCATGACTGCTCTGCGCTGTGCTGAACCAGCATGGTGTCTACCATCCGGTGATTCATCGGTGGGGCACTGGTTTGTCCCGCGACCGCCCAAGTGGGCCAGTTCAAGTGGTATGCTTTCGTCATCATTTTGCATATAGACAGGGCTGGTGGTTTCTGAAGCCACTTGGGAAGCCCAAAGCTATGGTGGGTTGATTACTGGGGGTACCCCTATTTTGAGAAATATCCATGCATATGTTTATGTATTATGTTTACATGGTATATATATGTATAGACACTGGTTGGAAACATGTGCAGAATATTTTTGATGGCTTATTCTAGGACCGGTTGTGTAAGGAACTTGGTAGGAAGAAAACAGATCCGCTCTATTTCTGACGATATTGAATAATTCACAAGAGATAGATGATTAACAAATATGTGTTGATGACTTGCTCCAGGGTGGCTCAAGATGGACACCTACACTATAGACACCATGCAAGTGGCTATCTTGATGGCAGCCATGCTTATGGCTATATCCGCCAGAAATTGTGGATTTGAGGTTCTAGCAGCTGGTACGAAAGGGGGGACATGGGAGGACCCACTGAACAGATCCGACCAATCCATGCACTAGGTCACCACGTGACTTCTCACTGCATTTCGGTTCGTGTATAGAAGCTGCAGTTCCTCTTTGAATCTATTAACTGTGTTGAAAGCCCTTCGGGGGTTCAACATTGAACCTTTTGCTGTTGATTGCTGTTGCATGTTTTGCTACATGGCTGTCTTACGTCTTAGCGTTGGCTCATCACGAAGCTGCAGAAGTGAATGCGCTGTCAGGCTACTTGAAGATCCTACCTCCAATTCTGATGGTGTCGCTTGAATCCGGGCACATGAAGGAGGAATGATTGGCTTGCCGCAATAAGGGACTTGGTTATGTAACAAGATTCTTGAGGTTTGCTGGTCATCAAATGTTGCTTCTGTCCTCTTCTTTGCCCATTTCAGACAATCAACCGCTTCTTTGTTGGCACTGCTGTGGCGAATACCCATTGATTCACAGGCATTTGTGTTGCTCCTTGAAACAGTTGATTGTCTTAGGAACATAGATGTTGGAAACCGGAAACCATAAACATATATTTTGATTGTAAGACCATTGATCATGAGCATGCTTGTTAATCATGGGTTGATTTCGTGTTTGATTCTGTGTCATTGGACCATCTTTGACCATCACCACAGCTGCCAAGGTTTCCGGGCATGATTGCCAGAGCCTTCTATGAGGAGAGGGCGTGGAACCCACCACAGTTCACTGGATTGGTTGTTGCATGTCATGTCACGGGTCTACGCACATGGAAATCCATGCAACGCTGAAATCCCTTGGGCCTCACAGTGGGTCTTCCTGCATAGCTACAAATGTGATATCTGGAGCACATGGAGATATCAGGCAGGCTCCTATACAAAGCCATCCCCTGGTTTACCAGGAGTGCCAGAGAACAGGTGGCGACCTCCATGGCAACTGGTGTCACACGAACCTGGATGATGGCAACGAGTCTCCCTGCTGGATCCAGGGAAGAAATGGGTTGGGCAGGTGAGTCATGGGCTAGCGTGAAGCTAATCTGTTGGATTATGGCTGATGGTTTGGATATGGATGTTTCTCACACTAGGGGACTTAAAACAAATTTGTTGGTTTATTACTATAAATAAATGATAAGTCAGATGATTGGGGGGTGGCTTGAGAAATCACAGGGACGCTTAGGATATCTTAGGTAGGTCCCCAGCACATGTGGGACCACCGTCGAAACCACTTGCCCTCAACGACCTTAGTCCCACATGGGGCTGAGTGGGGTCAGTCCACAGCAGCTTCTGGCGTGTTCCGAGGTCAAGCAAGGCCTATCCGTATCTCATTGCGAAGACCTTTCCGGATGGCTTGCGAGGTCCGTTCCATGGGATGGGATGCTGTCATCCGATCATTGGGACGGCTGCAGTGATATGCCTTCCTCAGTGGATAGGCCAAGGCCAAGTAGTACGGCTACTGTTGGGTTTCAACATGCACATTGTTTGTGAAAGTGTTGATATGGATCGATCATGAATTCTGAAAACAACTGTTGCCATGATAAGGATTGATCAGAGTAAACCACTTCTCAGAGATAGAGCACAGGAGGTGATGAGACACCACGAGAGACCTGAAGCACTAACCAAGGAATCCAGACCACCAACCGGTGGCCGGGGTGACCATGCTGCACTTCGAGCAGCAAGTGGCTCCAACGGAAATCCCAAGAAGAAGCCTCGCTTTGGAGATGCCAAGCACATCCAAGCGCCAAAAGGACCACTAAAGGTGAACAAACTTGAGGAATACTTTCGCTGGAGACCATCTTAAAATGAGTAAAAAGATGTAAAAAGGATTCCCCAAAAGTAGACCCCAAAAGTAGACCCCAAAAGTAGAAAAGATTCCCTGGTAGACCCCAAAAGCCATGCCACCTACCAAATCGATCCAAATCGACATTCCTTCGTGGACGTTTTCGCAAAGTTCGCAGCACAATTTCTGGTTGCACCAGACTCCGTTGCAGTTGCGTTTGGCACACCACGATATCACCAGCATGCCTTCGTGGTGGTCAAACAGCATGCTTCACCATGTGGTGGTTTCTCAGCATAGGGGTACCCCCCAATCATCCATTAGTAGTCATTTATAGTAATAAACCAACCATTTTTGGGGTAGCCCTATTTTGAGAAACACCCATGTGGTGAATCACCATCTTGAAGCATGGTTCATGTTCGTTGATCGTTGGCCAGCATTCGAACCAGCAAACCAGCATGACAAAACCAAAACTATTCGCATCAGTTTTATCTGGTTTTACCAATGTTTACCAGCATGTTACCATCATGAAAACTCCTGGCAGTTAGCATGATCTTTTGTTACCATCATGATAAATCCTGCAGTTAATCCTGGCAGTTACCATCATGTTACCATCATCGCCTGGCTCGTTAGGTCTTTTGATTGTTAGCATGGTCCTAGCGATGATGTCGAGCTTGGACTCAGTTCCTGGGCGCACCAAGCCATGGAGCTGGCTCACCGGTGGGTTGATACGTGGGGCTTTCGGTGGTGTGATCTGCCGTGCCGGCCGTGCCAAGGGGAAGATCTCCTTGTGAGCAGTCAGATGGCTACGCCCACGCTGAGTTTTGTTATATTTTGGGGTCATCAATCATGAGCTCAAGAATTCCAGAGTTGTGTGCAAGTCCACTTCATCCTCAGTCAAATCGATGCTGTTCGCAACTGCTTCATCCATCTTTATCCTAAAGTCTCGAGAGGTGTTCTGAGATACTTAGTGGAAAGACTGCAGATGTCCCTGGTGCCGCCGCCCCAAAGAAATCTGGGCGACCATCATTTGAGCGCGCCTGCTTGACTGTGCGATGTTCAAGCTGCACAACCATGAAACCAATGAACCACGATAAACAGTGCACATCCCTGACACAAACTGTTTATCAACCGTTTTGCTCTGTTAAACTGTTAATTAAACAGAGCACATCATCCCTGATACAAACCGAAACCATTTGCCTGTCCGAGGTCTTTAACTGTTTATCCACCGTTTTCACCCATGACATTTTCGTCCGCTTCCTGCAGCCAGGCCGGGCCGTCACTTGCCATTTGTGCTGAGCGATTGTGGCTAAGTGATCCAGTTCAATGAGCAGCCACCAGTAATTTCGAACGAAGATTGCGGTGGTTTACCAGCATCGTTGTGGTGTATGATTGCGGTTATTGACAATAGCTAGAACATATATTGGAGCCAACTGATCGAACTCGTCCTTTCCATGCTTGAGGATTGGGTTGGAAGCATTGCAAGGTTGGTTGTTTCAGCGATATCCCATTGCCTATCCTTCAGAGAATCCAGCGTCGTAGCGGGTGAATCAGTTGCTGCCTGATCCACTTTGGTGGATCAGTTCCACGCGCCGTGCCACTGACTTGCACACACAAACGTATCACCAAATTGTATGCTTCTGTGCACGTCGAAGCTCACGCACATACACAAACATCGAACATGAAATGGAGGTTAAAAGGTGGACAACCACAATAAGACTCAGAAGTAACACAATTTATCAATAATTTGTAATGTCCTTTCTTGCGGAGCACCGGGATTTGTTTGAGCTGACTAAGTGATGCTCAGGGAGACTGAACAGCTGTGTTCACAAACTTCTTTGGTACTGGACCATCCCTAAGTATGGTGTGGAATGGCTACAGAGAAATTAATCCCCAACAGTGCAATTGTATCCTACTGCACAAGGCTACCTATCTAGATAGATGTGATATGTATGAATTTGTCCGTATATGTTTATGATATTATATATTGTAAATGTGGTGTTATGTTTTTTGTTTGTGTTTTGTGCTTATCTGACTTATCTGTGTGTATTTATGCATTTACGAATGCAACTCTTACAGTACACAGGCAGAACTACCCGCCCCTCTATTCCCAACGCAATTGAAATGACCATGTCTTCCACAGTCCCTTCCAGATCTCTTTCGCAAGCAGGCGCATCACAACGACGACAGATCTGGGTTGGTCGTTTAGTGACGTGGATATCAATGATGGTGATGACAAACCAAGGCTGTTATGAGCGTAACCGAGCAGTCGCCAGCCACAAATATCACCAACTGGGGGAACTGGATATCAAACTGTTATGTACTGACATATAAAGCAATATCAAACAGTAGATAGCTCAACCAACTCTTTTTACCAGATAAATTTCGAAGATCCCAACAGGTCAGTGGTATTTTCAGGACCAGGCTACAGAAGCATTGACGGTGGAAGTTACTGTCGCTGGAGGTCCTGAGTTCGTGATGACATGTGGAAGTTTCTTGAGCCATGGGGACCACACGAAAGTGGTAATGGTTTCTAAAGAATATACATATATATATATATATATGGTAGCCCCCCCCCAAAAAACCCACCCTTTTATCAAACATACTGGTATTTACAGCGTTTTATGCATATTTTTGTCTTACAAAAAAAGACTAAAAGATTAAAAGAAATTGACCTCATAGGAGATCCCTCTATCATGCCTGTTGAAGACTAGAAACCAAAAAAACAAAAATAAACAAAACCAATATTTTGAAACTCTTTGGTGGGGGTCTAGAGGAAAAACCAAAAAAACCTCGAGAAAACCAAAAAAACCAAAAAAACAAAAAAAACAATATTTTGAGACTCTTTGGTGGGGGTCTGGGGGAAAAACCAAAAAAACCTCGAGAAAACCAAAAAAACCAAAAAAACCAAAAAAACCAATATTTTGAG
>VSDK01028910.1:46590-73047 GCA_009767595.1 Symbiodinium kawagutii
AGAGATTCATAGACAAGAAGAGAATAGATATAATAGAGGTTTTTTTCTTATTACTGTTAGTATTTAAAAAGACATGCGTGGCAGCGTCAGTGTGCATGATACTGGTTACAGGCCCTCGCGAGGTAGGCCCTCGCGGGGGCGCTGAGCATATATATATATATATAGGTAGTTTGTGGCACTAGAAAAAAATATTGGCACCAAGAATAAGTGATGGTGATCCTATGCAGGGGATAACAGCAACGACCGATAGTGGCCGGTATGACCATATAGGGGCGCATAGGTGCTTATATATAAATATATATATAATAGATAAATATATAATATGTTTATATAATATATATATATATATATTGTTTCATGGTCTCATGGTCATAGCCATTAGTTTCAAGTTCTGATTTTCTGAGGGAAAAGGATGAGCCAAAACAGGCCTGAAGCCATTTGCACCCTTGATTGTAGCTTGTTTGTGGCAAATCATTGTAAACTGATGAACAAACCTATCGATCACTCACCATAGTGGGATAGGGCAACGATTGTTCTTGGCTCATGTTTTGTGTAGATAGCTTAGCAATTCTAAGTGACCATTTTCCAGCACAGTGTTAAGATGCATTAGGCCATGCTGTTTTCGATCCGGTTGTGTCACGAATTTGATGCCTGTCGTTAGCTCGCCAACGGATTACAGTGACCATGGATATATCCATACGAGAGGAGCGGATTCCCTGGCCGCGGTTCCCCAAAAGGTTGTCTACATGGGGCTATGGGTCAATATTAACCAACCAATACTGGGGCATAATAAGCACCAATTTTATAGGGAAACTAGTGGTTAATGAACGTTAATGAAAGGGGAACCAGGGGTACAGGGTTTTGACCCACTGCCATGTGTCTACGTTGCGAAGTTATCCCCATTTTCCATTTGCCAACATTATGGCTGCTGGCTTAGAACTATAATCATGAAAATTTGTCAACGAACTGAACAATGCTGGTAAAGTAAGTGCAAGTCCAAGAAGTAGCTTACTGGGGATCAGCACCCATTGATGCTCATTGAGCTGCTAATAACTATAACCCGCATCAGCCAAGAAGATTGGTGAAATGTGTGTTTCTCAAAATAGGGGTACCCCCAAATCATCCATTGATAGTCATTTACAGTAATAAACCAACCATTTGTTGGGGCTCCCTATTTTGAGAAACCACCAAATGTGTTTTTTGTTGCTTCATTCTTGGGTCTCCTTCCTTGCCCGCGCCCGCCAGATGATCTTTGTTGCTTACCTATCCTTTCGGTGTGTGAGGTCCAGGCCAGGCTCCGTCCAGTATTCCGCTGCCAACTTCTTACAACGACTGGATCAATCGAATGCAGTCGCCAACGAATGTCTGGTTCAATTGGTGTGCTTTATTTTAATTATGCAGATGTCTATTTGCACAGTCAAGTCATGACACATGTTTAAGAATTGTTTCCGATTATGAGTTAAGTATCAAGTATCTACATGCTTGACCATTTCACCAATGATAGAGAATGTATATATAGAGTCGAGCATACATGAACTTCGATACTTGTGTTTCCCAAACCTATTTGACCCATCTGTTCATAGATGCAAGTGTATCATAGTGTGCACATACATGCGTATGTAGCCAAGCATTTGGTTGCATAATGGCAGAGTTCATAGCTACGCAATCCTGCGCATGGTTTTGGGATGTTTTGGGTTAGCGTGCATTTTTCTCTAGCTGCGTACGAGCTTGTAAAAACGCAGACTAAGCATTTATATACATATATATAATATATATATATATTATATATGTATATTTACATATATACACGTATATATATATATATGAAAATATATAGCATGTATCTCTCATTTCCTGTGTAGGTGACCCCCACAAAAAAGGTGATCTCCTAATGAATGTTAAGCCCGACTATTAACGATTGAATATGATGGATGGAGGTTACATGCGCCCTACTGTACTACTAAGCCCCTGTTCAACAGCCGGCTGGACATGCCTGACGATGCGATGCCACCGGCTGCGCCCCGGAGGCGGAAAGTGCCAGCGGGCACAGAAACTTTCAGCGATGTCAAAGCGAGTGAAAGCTCGATGCAGGACCAGAGGGTTCGTGCAGGTGCCAGTAAGACACACTATACAGGACGATGAGATGCATTTTGATGATGGTTACTGGGACCAGTATTTGGATGGTTATAAGAAAATCACCAGTATCATGACGATGAGGTTTCTCCTTAAGATGCATTCTGATGGTGATTAGCCTTGTCAAATCTGATTAGACATTCTGTTTCGATAATGAACAACACATGGAAGGTATACAACCGAGAGCAAACAAGCATGATGATGGAGATGATGGTGATCATGATGTTCATTCATATTATTGATTATGATGGTGATGAAAAGCTGTAGCAGCCGGTGATGATGATTATGATGATGCTGACAATGATGAGACAGCCACGACGATGATCATGATGATGAAGCCACTTATGATTGTTATCACTGATGATGGTGTTACTGTCACCGGTAAGAAAAACATTCAACCCACCACAACCCATCAATGGTCCCAAATCATCCAATATTGATCATGATGTGTATGTGTGTGTGTGTGATTTCGGAGCATCCCCGATTGGTCGGCGTCACTGGTTCGAACCTTGGTCTCCCGGGCGCCAAGATCAAGGATTCGTTGTGAAATCCCAACGTTCACAGCACCGGTGGTCCGGTGGTGTTTTCATTCACTGGAAATCTGGTGGCTTCTCAAGTCATAGGGGACCTCTGACAATGCCTGGCTTAGTGTAAGTGATTAATATTGGATGCTTTGTGGGTACCCCTATGACTTGAGAGAGCACCATCTGGAAATCCACTGAAAGTGATTGGTGAAGATATCTCCGTTGTTCATTGATGGAATGCTCCACCTTGAAGCTTATAGAATGCTTCCGCCAGGGTTCATTGTTCACGGGGTATTGTTTGATTATTGGGAAAAGGCAGAATTTGCGCAAGACTAAACGTGCGTATTATTTCGGGTACTAATGAGGCAGCGGTTTAATCACACCAACTGGTCTTTTTTTGAACTGGAACCCATCGATATCATCCACAATGGGAAATCGGACATGAAATACTTAAATCTCAAGTTAATTCATCAGCTGTTTATGGTGACATTGGTGGTGATATATGGTTCTATGGATCCCCCCATTGTGTGGATCGGAAAGATGCCGTAGGATTAATATCCTGCTTTGGGATTGTGCGCCACCCGCATATTGGTTGGTGAAATGATGGGATCGGGCTAATTAATTGGTTTATTTGGTGGTTTCTCAGATTTGGTATCCCCAAATCATCCAATATTAATGTGAAGTCAGGATAAATAGCCCCACCCCAATCAATCAACCCTCTTCTCATCCCCAGACCCCGGTCCTTATTAAAGTTATGTAATTAGTTGCCGATTTCCCCACTAATAAGATAGTTCTAGTCCAACCCCCCCCAGTTCCCTCTGGATCCATAGGATTTGTTTTTACATGTTTCTTATTTCCTATTGACTAGCTTAGTTCTTATGGTTCGTGGACTTTACTTGCTGCTCAATGCTCAGGGTTGGACCTAGGTTTCCCCTAAACAAGTCTATAGATTTTTCGAAAAACAACTTGATCCTCACTTATCAGACCTATAGAAACAGCTTTTTAGACAAGCTCAGAGAAGGTACCCGCCACGCACCTGGAACCCCCTAGTTGATCATTTGGATCCCAGGGTTTTTGTGAGTTGTATTCTTGGTATGAGTTTGTCTTTGTTTTCTAGATTCATTTAGATTCAAATCATTTAAATTCAATTTGATTTAATTAGATGCGTTCAGATTCAATTGGATTCAATTAGATCCAATTTAGATTCAATTAGATTCATTTAGATTCAATCAGATATTAATTAGAATCGTCTAGATTCAATTAGATTCAATGTTGATTTCTCATCTCTCTAGGGATCGATTAATTGGGGCAGGTCCTTTTTTTGATCCTGTGGTTAGACCTTCTGGACCTTCTAGGGGGGGTTATCAATATGGGATTGCCATTAATCATTTTCAGCAATACACCATCCATTTTTGGGCTTCTCAATCTTAAGAAACTACCATTTGGGAGTATGATCACCATATCCCTATTCACCACATAGGTGTTTCTCAAAATCGGGGACCCCCCAAAATCATCCTTTAGTAGTCATTTATAGTAATAAACCAACTATTTCTTGGGGTTCCGACTTGAGAAACTCCCACATGGTTCACATGGCATAACTGCGCTGCTGAGTTCTGACCAGACGACTGGTATCCAACTCGTACAGGATAGATGTTGGTAGCACCTGGCGCTGGCGGATCCACCCAGACAGCGTCATGATTCTCGGTTCAAGTGGTGGATGACCAAATCATGTTGGGAATTGATGGTTTTGAAGGCATGCACTATTAGATATGGCCTGAAAAATCCAGTTTTGACCATATGTCCATGAATTTTGGGGATGTAAGCAGAAGGGGTGGTGAATGGTCTCGCAAGATGGATGGTGTTCTTTGAAATCGACAAGCCACCAACAAACCCAGCAAGATCAGTTGTAGTAAACTGCAGCGGCGAATGCCGCTTGGATAAACTCATTTTCAGATTTTCAGGTTTTCGCTTTCAGGGAATGTAGGTGCTTGGGCTCACCATGCAGATCATGGGCTTAGCATGGCTTATTTGCCTGTCCAGTACCATGGGGCCAATCCCAAGGGAGATCAATGACTGGGAGTGGACATCATTGACGCATTGGCTATGTTGGTCTACCTTGGCCATGCGTATACCTTTACTACTTCATGATGCTTGTATCTGATCAGTTTTGATCCCACTTAGATCTGGCCCATCTTACATCCTTGGTTGACAAGTGGGTGTTTTTCAATGTAGATAACCCCTTAAAATTGTGTTTTTCTACTAAAGATGATTGATGTCAAGAAGCCACCAAGTATCTTTCAAACATTTTTCATTTTCCCCTTATGTTTGTTCCCCTATTCTTAACGAATAGTTGGCTGGTTGCCTAATATGTGTCATAGGGGTGGTTCAACCACCAACCAGATCTGGACGTAACCATCCCTTGGCATTTGCCAACGGTGGGGAGACCTTCGCTCAGCCAGGAGGCCCCCCCCTGGTGGAATCAATCAACAAGGTCGGGGGCCAGCAGCTTCAGCAGATGTGCTGCCAGAAATGGACCTTTATGGCGAGCTGGGTCAAGCAGTTAACCAACCAACCAACCAATGCTGATCATGGTTAACCAGTTGATATGGACCCATAGCTGGTAATGGTTAATGTTAACTAGTTGGTAGTAGCTATATCAATAGCTATCAACTGATATTTGACGGTCAACCAACCAATAATGGCTGGTTAATGGTTCAGAATAGAGTATGATAAGTAACAATTACAGGGGATATACCTGCACCAGCTATACATGGCGAGCTAGGTCAAGCAGTTCACCAACCAATTTCATGGGGGATAATAACAGGTGATGATAGGGAAAACAATGGTCAATGATGGGGAACCAGGGGGACTAAGGGTTTTGACCCACAGCCTTATTTGTTTCAGGAGGATCATGAGGTAAGATGAGGAGAGCTCTAATATCTTTCAGGGGATTGTAGGCACAACTTAGATGAGGGTTTTAGATAGGTAGGTTTTCGTGGTGAAAATTTAAGATTCCTGTTGGTGGTTCATCAATGTTGATCTTTTCCGGGACTGCAGGTGAGCATATCCACAGGGAATCTAAAAGGCAGGGTAGCGTTTGGTGAAGCCTTTGTTGGGAATTGGATTGAGAAGAATTTGGCAATGCCTAGTTCTTCGAAACTCAAACGAACACTTATGGTACTACTTTAGTCTGGTGCTTTTTTAACACATTTCAGTCCTTAATAAATCTAATATAGATAATTATATGATATGGGTGTTGGCAACACCGGGTTTGAGATCCTAGTTCTCAACTCTGGAGGACAGTTTTTCATTGTAGAAGCAACCAGAGATAATTGTTATGTAACTTATTGAAAGGTTACACCATGTTACAGCTTTGTTACTTTAATAAACCACCCATACATGGGATATTAATGTGATATCAACAGCGATTTAAGGAATTAAGGTAAACTGGGGGTGGTTTATGAATATGGATCTAGATATGTACTGTATTTGATATTCGATTGCATCCGCAGTGCATCGATGAATAAATTCCCTCCTCTTGAAGCAACTTCCTGTCATGCAATAGCCAAAGGAAAACTTATGAATAGTTGTGATGGTGTTCTGATAAAAAAAGGGCGACTCCAGTCCGTTGATTCAGCACTCTCTAACCGACCAGGACATCGCTGTGAGTCGCAAAGACGAATTCGACATGGTTCTGCAAATTTTGGAAAGCTGGACCCGAATCAGTTGGTGCTCAACTTTCAGGTCAAGCCCGAATTCTTCGACAGGGCGATTTGCCGTCTCTAAGTCTCACCCCATCCGAGTCTCAAAGTGGACCTTGAGGCCCTGCCCCAGGATCTTCCCCAAAGGTGAGCAGCGTATCCATCAGCTGTCAAGACTGCTCGGTCGTGGAAGGTCCTGGGTTCGGGTGACAGTCGGACGTTTCCGTTCATCGATTTGTGGACCCGGGCTGCGCGGGTAAGGCCTGAAACGCCCAAGGGAATCATGATTGGCCATGGGTGAATCAAACGCTTGCTGTTTGTCATGGTTCGTGCGTTAAAAATTACCTATGGCTTATGACGGCCCAATGTTTCTTAACATGTTTCATGACTTAATGTTGGGTATTGATAAATAAAGGGCCCCCTCTTCCCCGCTTCCCCGTACAAAATGGTGTACTTAATATATAGTCTGAGTCTTCAAAAATGTTTAGTAAAGTTTCGAAAGGAAGCTTTTAAGTCAAACATGTTCTGTTCTTTTAAATATTGATTTCAATTGTTTTAGTTTTGAGTTCAATAATTGTTTTTAAATTGATTTCAACTGTTGTAGTATTGACTTTAGATGTTCTGATATTGATTTCAATCATTTAGATAGGTAGACTAATTGATAGACTATTGAAAGATTGATAGATCCATAGATATATTGATTATTTGATCGGTTCATTGCTTTATTAATTGACTGACTGATTGATTGATGGGTTGATTGCTTGATCGGTTGATTGATAGATAGGTAGACAGATAGGTTGATTTAGTCAACTGTATTGACAACTAAACCTATTTGAAACAAATTAAGTTTAACAATCATGCAAAGCAAAAGCAAAATCCACAACTTGAATTCAGGCCCCAGGCTTACAATTATTCACTACCCCCTTTTCATGTCTATGAGTCGTCTTTTTTCTTATTTTGTAAGGCACACCTTGCCAGAATGATTTCGAGCTGAAAACCATTAAGTTTGAATGAGGGGTTTTGAAAAGAAAAAAGTCACAATTTTTCTGCAATTTCAAGAGCTTTGTCGACTTTTGAACATGTTTTTGAAAAATAAAACAGTTGGAAACTGTTTAAAACCGTAATCTACCCCTCTAATAATCACTTTGGGCCAGCCATTTAGCATTAATCACTACCCCAATTTCTTTCCAACAGCAATGATGAGTTAATTTCAAGATTACACATGTTGGAAGGAGTAGGAAAGCTTTTGACCTGCCCTTGCAACGACAAACGGGAAGGTGCCAGCTACAGACACCGTTGTATCTTTTCGCTCAGTTCTTATCTTTGCTGAATTTCAAATTTTGGGATATACCCAGCTTGCCGCCGTTTTAAACCACCTCATATCCACCGCGCCGCTTGTAAAGACACGACACAGTTGCGGCTGTGCCGCATTGCGACAGCAAAAACATGCATCTCTGCGGACGGGACATGGGAACTATATCATCAACGATGTGTGTTGCAAAGCTGGAGGAAGATCATTTATGACATATGCCTTCACATGTGCATGTGGCGTGACCACGCTTTGAAAGGAAATACTTGTACTCAGTCGCATTGGGAAAGGGAGACGCATTATCAGAGTAAAGTTGCATTTGGATATGCATGTATATATGCATAGGCATAGGTTTCCAGAGTATTGTTTTACATGTATATATATATATATGTATATGTACACATCTTTTGTGAACACCTCAAAGTGACATGTTCTTTGTTTTTGTCATTTGCGCAAAGGCAAGTAAATGATGGTCACTAGCAGAAACCAGTTAGTGGTAGTTCGTTAGTAGTGGCCTCAACACTTGTGGTGCTACTCACAGGACCACCCGGGCCTCGTCATTCCCCGTCCTCTTGGAGTCTGGCTCAGTAACTTATAGAGGAAAACCATGGAACCTCATGAGATCAGCACGACGCATTATACACACGCCCAAAACAGCAAACCACTATGAACCACTCCGAAATTTACGGCTGTGTGGTGAAAACCGACTCAATTGCTTAAGCCTGCCAAAATGGAAGACATACACCAAGATCCACTTCGCTGATGAGCAGTAAGTGCACGTGGGCAATTCCGTAGTTCGCAGTAGAAGTGCCACCGATGAAGTTAGCGACTTCCGTGTGATGCCCAAAGCGGCCCTTGAAGTTTGCAAACATGTTTTCGTCTTGTTATGTTTCAACGCTCATCAAAGATATGGTGGTTGTTTTAATCATTTATAGTACTGTAATAAGCCAACCATTTTGGGTGTCCCTTACTACAAGAAACCACCATATCAGCACGCAACTGGCAGTCCGGCATGCCACAGCACTTCAAGGACTTTGTGACCCTTCAACTGGAGCAGGTTTGGGCGCAGGTTCAGAGATGTTGAGGTCGTTGAGGTTGTTAAGGTTGTGGTTGTGGTTTTGGTTGTTGCTGTTTCTGGCTGGGGATGATCGCTTAAAAGGCGGGGGCTAAGGAGCTGCCAGGAGTAGTGTAACCGAACGATATTTGTTGATTTTTGTGGTCGTTCAGGCTCATGTCTTGTTTAAGTGATGGCCTTGACTTTCAAGATGCTACCATTTGTTTGACTGGCAGTTAGGGCCCCATACCCTGATCCTGAAAGTTTCAGGAGACCACTTGAAAATAGAACCTGGCCCATCATTCGCCATCACTGACTGCCAGATTTGTTTTTGGACATCGATATGTAGCTTTCAATCACCCATGCAATGGACACAGAACCATTTTCAGATCGAAATGATACGCAATTGTAAATGTTTGGGCTGTTAGGCATACAAGCATATATCGCACGTGCATGGAAAGCATGGACTGATTCATCACATCTCATGGAGGTTCAGCCAATCTAAACTTTCTAGGGTGGCTACTTTCCTACTGTAGCTTTGGTCCCTAATCTGTAAGAACCTATACTTTGTAGTTGATCTACAGTATAGATATCAGATATCCTATAGACTTGGCCATTAACCTATGTACTACAGACTTCTAAGGTCCTTCTGGGCCTAGTAGTTGCCAGTCCCTAGTCATGTTAGTGATGGGCAGGCAACAGTGGCTGACCGAAGCTAATATCAATCCATGGCTTGTCTATCAGCAGTGGGTACATAGCCGGATATAGCCGGAAGTGGCGCACATAGAATCACCCAGGACTCATGTGTGTGTTGGTCAAGTTGGTTGATTACACTTCCAAGCGTATCCTTTTTCTGTCATCAGAATACCCTGTGTTTTCTGTCAGGTAGGTTGATGACATTTCTAAATTGTTACATCAGAATCACAACCGTATCCTGTTTCTGTCACTGTTTGGATCGTCAGAACACATGAGCAGACTGATTTGGAGCAAGGAGTCATTGTGGCTGCCTGTTGCAATATACTTCGATACATATCTGTCATGGTATAGCAAAATGACTCAGAGTCAAAGTTATACCAATATTTGTATACACATATTTATATATACATATGCACCATCGTAGCAAAGTCTACCACATTGCATACCCATTGTAGTTTGTGCCAACATTAGTCATCGTCGGTTGTTCTTCTTGTCACATGGATTGGGTTCAAGTGTCAAAGTTGACCAAGTCAGATTTCCGACTTGTTGAGACCATTGGATGGTCATGGATGTGACGTTCAATTGGGTACCACGGTGGTACAGTACCGTTGGCTCGTCAACAATCACATTCCTATCAGCACTTATTGGTTCCATGTCGCAACGAGTAAGAGAGCATTGGCGTGGTTCCTTGTTCAGTCCTATTCTTCTCATTCCAAGGTTTCTCTGTGGGTTTACCACTGGTGTACCCTTCCAACCATCGCAAAGTGCCCAAAGTCACCACGAAGTTTTGGGGGAGAACAGACCATGAACACGCACACCGACGCACACCCAATAAACATGTGATTTCGGCAGATGGGATTGCTGGTTGTTGTTTCCTGGCACCCGTTCGTGCCTTACAGTATCAGACGTGTTTTGTTCGAAGTCAGCTGATGTCAGCTGGAAGATATTATATATATATATTATATGACTTACAGTATCACAGTTGTTTTGTTGAAAGTCAGCTGATGTCAGCTGGAAGATATATATATATATGGGCACGTGTAGGTTTCCGTGCCCCATGTAAACTGAAATTATGCTTTGCATGTTCAATCAAAATATTCAATATAGATAATTCTTTAATGACAAATCAAAACTTATCTGCTTCAAAGTATCTGGCCATCCAAAATGAAAAATTATCTGTTTCAAATCATATTGCAATCAATGATCAATGCACATCTGTAAATCCCACTCTGACATCTCCTTCCAACACTGCTAAAATTGGTACCCTCTCATGGTTTCAGGCTTGGGATGGCCCAAACCTATGGAAGGGTACCAATTTCACCAATGGTACTAATCCCAGAAAGCACGAAACCCTGAGAGGGTACCAATTGTACCAATTTTTTGGCTAGATGGCAGCAGCCTCAAGTGACACTGACATCTCCTTCCAACACTGCTAAAATTGGTACCCTCTCATGGTTTCAGGCTTGGGATGGCCTAAACCTATGGAAGGGTACCAATTTTACCAATGGTACCAATGCCAAAGAGCGCGAAACCCTGACAGGGTACCAATTGTACCAATTGTACCAATTTTTGAGGAGATGCCAAGAAGTATACCAGGAGGCGAGGCTGCCATCTAGCCAAAAAATTGGTACAATTGGTACAATTGGTACCCTCTCAGGGTTTCGTGCTTTTTGCCCTTCCATAGGTTTGGGTCTTCCCAGGCCTAAAACCATGAGAGGGTACCAAGTACAGCATGATAAGGACAAGATTCCAATGGTACAATTGGTGCAATTGGTACCCTCTCAGGGTTTCGTGCTTTTTGCCCTTCCATAGGTTTGGGTCTTCCCAGGCCTAAAACCATGAGAGGGTACCGGCTACCATCTCTTCAAAAAATTGGTACCCTTCCATGGGTTTGGGTCTTGCAAGACTTTCAGCCATGATAATGTAGTAACTTTACATACACCAGTCTGCTGTGGAACAACCATCTCAATTCTTGGCATCTCCAAGATAAGTTAGCGAAACGTCCGAGAACGTTATGGTCGTCTCTCTTTCCAGTGTCAACACCAGGATGATACGATCGCGGACATTGATGCAGGTGATCTTTTTGAATATACATTCCAAGTGAATGTGGGAAATAGCTTTTATGATTGTTTAAAAGCTTGGCCAGTACGATCACCTTGCTCGAACCAGTTGATGTTCCCTGGCAATTTTGGAAACGGCCTGTCTCAATTTTGGAAAATGACGGTCCCTGGCAAGCGTGCGAAAAAAATTGCTCATATGCATGTGTCTGCTGTCAGTCTGCAACTCCTGTTCAGCGCATATGATCTTAGCAATTCTTCAACGCATTCTTTCTGCAACTATTGTTGTGTAAGCTTTGGTTACTTCGGGGAACATTTCTGCATGCTTCTCAATTTCCCCTCTGTTTGGGAGAGGTCTGGAGCCAACCTCTTTAGAGATCTTCTCCAGACATAGGGGAAATAAGGGAAAATAGAGACAGTACAGGACTTCCAGCAGGTTTGGTTCCAAAACCTAGAACTAGTCCTATTTCCCTTATGTCCCCTAAGGAAAAAATATGCTTTCATTGTCAGGCAGTCTTATCTCTCAAGTGCTTGTCTGCCCGTGCGTCGCCTGTCTCGCTATGGCTCCTAAGCAGCATTTTGTGGTGGGCACAGCTTGTGCTGAAGGAGATGGAATTTTGAGTTTACGCATTGCTGCCTCTCAATGGGTAGCTTCTGGGTCTCAGCTTGGCCAAGCCCAGCCTGCGCCTGCTGAAGCTACAAGTGCTGCTGGCGAAGAATCCACAGCTTCTCCTCCTGATCCCAAGCAGCTTCACTTGTCCATCCAGAATGGTAAGATCCCAGCATCAGCAACCAAGAAGCTTCGCAATGTGCGCCAACTTCAGAGCCATTTAGCATACCTGCAACGTCTACATGGACTACCTACAGGCCTTTGCGGTGGCTGGAATGCTGCTGCCCAAGAGAAACTAGATACTTGGTTCCTGGTTGACTTGAAAGGCAGTTCCTCCCGCGGCAGTTCCCCTGTAGCGCTGGCCATTGAAGATGAGAAGGCCGTTGACCTTGAACGTGTGAAAGACAAGACTTCTGAGCCTAGTGAAAAGGACGCTGGCCATGCTTCTAGTGATGATGAAGGCGCAATGTCCGGGGAGCCATCCAGCAAGAAGCGAAAGACCAATCCTGATGATGGCTTTGCTGCTGATGATGTGAAATCTCCGGAGTCTGCACTTTCTGACATCCAAGCTGATGGTGCACATTCTCCTGAGCAAGGGCCTGCTTCTTCTTCTTCATCCTCGTCATCTTCTACACCTTCTGAGCAGGTCAAGATGCGCCGGGCCAATTTGGACAAAGCTTTGTCTTGCTTGGATTTCCTTGAGGAAGTTAATCCTGAGTGTGAGGATTGTTGTCAGATGGTAACACAGGCCAGGAAATTCATCAAGGCTTCCTACTAGAGAAACTGCGTTGGCTGCGAGGTGTACAAATCAAGGATGCTGCCTTTAAAGCGTTCCCAAGGGGCACGATTATCCACCCGATCCCATATATATATATTTATATATATATATATTTGCTGTATGTATTTGAATTTCAAAATGATGTATCTACTGTACACAGCGTCTCATATGCAGTATACACATGCGCAAGCTATACATGTGTAGGTGGAGACATATCCTTCTATTCAAATTTGTCTTGGACGCATTTTAAAGTCGACACCTATATGGAGACTGTAGTATAGTACATATGTTATATGTATGCATTTGCAAATGCAGATCTTGTGTGTACATATATATATATACATTTATTTGCTCATGTACATACATACATACATACATACATACATACATACATACATACATACATACATACAGTACATTCCATTCCATTCCATTCCATTCCATTCCATTGCGTTGCGTTGCGTTGCGTTGCGTTGCGTTACATTACATACATTTACATATGTGTTCACTTGGCAATTTTAGATATGCATAAATAGATTTGCATTCATTTCACTAGTATAGATCTTTTTAAACGCATTCACACATATGTAAAAAGAAGCTATTACTACTTTGTTGTGTGTATATTAGTTTAGATTTCTTTTACATAGATTCTGTGTCGAATTTCTGTTTGTACATACAGATGCATAAAGAAATCATATACTGTATAGATTTTTTCAAGAATATCATATACTGTAAAGAAATTCTATATCAAATATTTGCACATCCACATACATCTACTGGTTGGTGGTTTCAAACATCTTTTATTTTCCCTAGTTATTATTGACAAATGGCAGGTTCACATTTTTTTTGAATAGGGGTTGGTTTCTCATTCACCATTGTTTTCCCTCTGAAAATGTTGGTGATTATCCCCTATACGTTGATTGATAAATATTGACCCATAGCCATATTTGGTTCATAGTGACGCCTAGCCAAAATATAAATACATAAATACATCAATACAGATTGGCATTTATATTTGTATATATTTCTAGATCCACAACAATATATATATATATATATTTTTAAGTATTTATATATTTAAATATATACAAATATTTTTTGTTGATTCAGATCCACATTTGCCCCCAGCTTCAAGTTGGTTCCAGGTTCAAGCGGCGATCTCCAGCAGCGTGGACCAAATCTTGACCGAAAAGCTGCGGAGGGTCAGTCAGGCGCCGCGGCCGAGTGGTGCGCTTGGGGGCGCGATTGGACCCCAGGGGGCCATGGTGAGCCATGAAATGCGGGTGGTGGTGGATGATGGTTGTGGATTTTTGTGGATGGATGATGTGGTACGTTACTAATGATGGTTGAGCAGTTGGGTATGCTTGATGATGCTATACCACTCATCCATTCGCAATGATATTGTATGAGCTAACAAACTCATGTTTATGTAGTGGAAACTCATGTTTTTGCCGATTCCGATTGATGCTGACTATCATTGATTGGTGGTAATGATTGGTAATGACTAGCTGGTTGATGGTTAGCCATATCGTACTACATCAACTGGCAGTTGGTAATGGTTGAGGACGGACCGTTCTATGGGGAGAATAGCCAACAGCATCTACCCGCTCTTGGTTGATTATTATGGGACAACTACGGGGTCCCAACGGATGATTAGAGGCGATATTCCCAGGAATCGTTGATGGGAAAGTCTGCAGGACCCCCCCTGCAATTGGTGGTTAAAGCAGGGCTTGGCTTTCCCGTAGATGTTCCCATCAACCAACCCAGGGACACATCTTCAACAGCTGGCTGGCGACTATACCAGTTATCGCCGTATGGGAAACCAACCTGGAAGTGGAAAATCCACCATTCACAGTGGTTTTACATGTAAAACCTGGTGATTTTGGGCGCAGCCAGGTTAGTTTACCTTAAATTGTAAAGCCCCTGATCGAATGGGATGGGCAACCAAAAGTTCTGCCCACTAGTTTGACCGGATAGTTGTTGTAATTTCACGTTATCAGTTTTGTTCCAGTGGTATTCAAAGTGTCATTAGATGTTCAGAGCTTGATTAGTGATATTTCGAAGGAGTTTCCGCGGACAGATTGTTGTGGTTGATTTCAATTGCATGATTAGGCGCAATACATTGCAAATCAAAGTGGAAAGGTTTTTGAGGGTGTCCCATCTGCTGGGTCACAGCAGGTTTCTTTGCTTGATTGATCAAGGATTTCGGACTAAAACTTGGTTGCCGCAAGTTCTTTTGAACAACTCACTCTCAACCAAACTCCAGTTTCAGTTCCAAGATCATACAGTCATTGGTGCCAGCTGTACCACCACCAGCCGATGAAGCAGCCATATCCAGCAGCATTCGCACCATTCAGAGCTAGGCTGTTGTTGCCTCGCTGGTAGGAGCTGGTCCTGCACTATGACAACCTGCCCGCCGGAGATTTCAGTACCGAGGCATAGAAACATTTCGCTGTCGAAAGACCTTCCCAGTAGCTGGAGGCAGTTTGTTGTCATGGCCGACTGACTGTTTTGGTGATGGTCCCAAGATATACATGGTGGTTAACCAAACAATAGTCTGTAACAATAGTAGCTAGTTAAGGGTTAATAATAGGGGATAACAACCAACAAGACTAGGGGATATACCAGCTATATGGCCATGGGTCAAAAAACACATACATCCAAACACGGGTAGAATTTCACATTAGGGAAAACAATGGTGAATGATGGGGAACCAGGGGGACTAAGGGTGAACTGACCCATGGCCAAATATCAACAGGTGACTGAACCATGAAGTATTTCAAGCAATTGATGGTTGATATTTCAGCAGTTGACGGGCTGTTGCTTGGGTGGGAGCGAAGCAGGAGTGGTGTAACAAAAAGATCGCTTGGTAATGGCCCCCAACTAAACCAACAATTTGATGATTAGTATTGAAACATGACAACCAGCGGTTAAGTCTCACCTGCCATGTTGGTGCATTCATCATGGTGGTGAAGCACCATGAGTGCTGGAACCATCCAGGTGACACCAGCACATCCAGCACAGCTCCAGTCAACGATACTGGGAGGTCTTGCGATGTATACCTATGTTTGGTTGTTTGGTTGGCTGGTTGGCCTGGTTGGTTGGCTAGTTATATGTTGGTTTCTCAACCAATAGAGGACCCCTAAAAATCATCCAGTAGAAACCGTTTGTAGCAATAAACCATTTTGGGGGTCCCCTATTTTGAGAAACCATCATATCATATCCCTGCTTGATAGCTTGAATCATTTGCTGAAGCCAACGGGATAGGCCATGGGGGTCAGTGGGCTTCGTACTGAAGGCTGGTGCGAAGGAGTGGTGCTGCAGTGGCTGAGTACCGGTCACCAACACGAGAAGATAGATTTAATGGGGAATGTTAATAGCCTAGGGAGCAATGGCTACCAAGGATTAACAAACCCCTGGTTGATTAAGTAGGGGGGTTCCCATTTTAATGGAAGACCAAAGCTTATGGGGGATACCCCCAATTAATAAACCTAGGGTTTATTAATCCTGGGTAGCCATTAGAAATAGTAACCATGAACACAGATGACCCTAGCCATTTCGTCATTCTTGATCCCTCTGGGTGGATGAGCCCACCTGAGTCTGAACAAGCCCATGGATCCTGTGTAGGGTCAAAGCATACCCACCGATGGGTGCGGAGAACTCCGCATGTGACAAGCCTCCGAGTGGTTGCTGTTCATAGCGGTTTAAACATGCTCTCAGTACAGATGCTAACCCATCCCTGGTCCTCAGTAGAGGTGCTGAGAGTCGCCGGTAGATTGTCGCAACTGGACCAAGAAACCAAGAAGATGAGTTTTTTTGGATAAAGTCGTGGTTAATTAATTACTCGGTTTTTTCACTGTTTGCTTACGGAGATGCATGGCTCATTTCAGAACTGAATTTTGGGCAAAGGTTCTCAAGGCTGGAGTAGCAAACGAATCATGAATTTTTCCCAGGTGTCCATTGGGTGTCCGTTACACGCGCATGAGGGGTCAGTGCCAATTCAGACACCTCTCGGCAAAACAAGCTCAGAGGTAAAAGAAAAAGAGGATACCTTAAAAGCTCTATCGGTCAATTCAAGATTTCTAATCCCTCCAATGCTTACGGTAAAGCACCAGCTAAATTTTAAGGCAAACTGGGGGTGGTCCATTAGGGTTGATCTGCCCTCAGAGTAGTCAGACATGTCTCAGACTTCCACCAGGGTCGACCCGAGCTCTTCCAAACGCTATGTGGATCAGCATGATCTGCTGAACAACAACAAAGCGGTTATTAATTCATGTATCCATTGATAATTGATATCCATTAGCCACTACTAGCCATCATAACTACTCAATCACTAGCCATCATTACTCCAATTGAAAGATGCTCAAAGTGCCAGAAAGGGATTCGATACAAAGAAACTAAGTATCAGAACAGGAACAAACAGTTCTTCAGTGGTTGTTGGCTCCATAGTTCTGATGGGGCATAACAGTCCCGCTTGAAAGTTCGACTCCCAATCAGTTGAACAATCAGAATTGGGGACTGGGAAGTGGATGAACACTTACAACCCCTATTAACATCTATTAACCAGCTACAAGTTACCCTAGTTATGAAGCCAGTTATTGCAGCAGTGGTGTGAAGCAGCCGAGCGCAGCCGAGGCAGAAGTGTCTCCATGAGTGCCAATGCTGCTGCTGGTGGCCTGGCACCAGATGAACTTTACATGCACAATCGACAGCACACTTCCGTAGAGTGACCCTACATAAAGCTGAATTTTACACACATATGGCGAGCTGGGTCAACATATCAACCATCAACGATGGGGGAGAAGTTCAACAATTTCATGGGTAATGGTTAATGATTGGGAACCAGGAAGGCTAAGGGTTTTGACCCACTGCCATATGTAGTCATATGTACAATGAGGCACAATAAAATTGAAGCTACACACACTCACGAATTCATGAACGCACACATGCATACATGGAGTCTTTATCCCTCCTCGAATCCGGATCCATGTCGATTTATACAATGGTTCGTGTATCTATATACATATTTATACATATATATATATGCATATGTACATATATGTTAAGATGTTTTTAGGTACACATAACAATTGGATCGACAGCACTTGAACACGCCTGTGTAAGTGTTCTTTGCATACACAACAGTGTCAACTGTGTATTCATCCAACACAGTGTTTCGTATATAGACTAATGACTTTATATACAGGTAGAGTGCGCAGATACGTTGATAGGCGGACAGGTAGATCCATAGATCAGTAGATAGGTAGATAGTAAGAAAAGTAGATTTACACACTCATATATAGATACATGATACATGTATGTATGTATGTATGTATGTATGTATGTATGTATGTATGTATGTATATATATATAATATGTGGATAATATATTCACATGATCCCGCATATACGCGAAGATGGAGAAAAAGAAAAAACTAGCAGCTCCTGTTTCCAATTCAGGTACTTTCAGCATCGATGGGACTCAGATTTGGAGGGCGGAGCGGTGGCGTGTGGAGGACGAGGACTCTCCTCGCGACGAAGTGAAACACCAGGCCGACGTGGGACTGCTGTGGTCACCAAGAAACCTCCACAGAGAGGAAGAGATGCCTGGCATCTCTGTATACTATATATTTATATATTTATTGCATTTATTTCTGCGTTGCCAAGTGCAGACATAGAAGGATGTATGCTTATGTGGAAACCAATGGATCGCCAGCAAGGTTTCATGCAAATGGAACTAAAGATCATCAGGAGTGGCAAGTCATACATGGGGATTTGACCAACCAAGCACCCAACAGTCCCAACACTCAGAGCGGCTGATTTCTTGTTCCTATGATAATGAACCAACCTGAATATACCCAGCCTGCTGAGAACTTGAAAACATATGGAATGGTAGTCAGCCAGAATGTGCATGAATCTGAGTTGGTCGAAGTAAACTACAACATTACAAATATGGCGTGGGTCCTGTGGGTAAATACCCTGTACCGATGGTGATCATCCCCTAAATAACCAGTCTCGTCTTAGTCGGGATGTTGATGTACCCCTTTGTTGATGGTCAATATTGACCCACAACCATGTAGTTAAGGGATGTTTGGGGTAACAAGCTGACCGCTGTATTTTGTGACCATCTTGGTATCAAATATGTGTCAACCCTCCGCGAGCAGATATTGGATTGGTACCACTAAAGGCCCATAGTGAATCAAGCATCTTGAAAAAATGCATGGCTGTTTCTCAGAATCGGGGACCCCCAAAATGGTTGGTTTATTCAAGTATCATGAATGGTTCAATGAATGCTGAAGGGTGGGGTTGAAGTGGGTCAAACTTCTCTCCCTTCACCTCTCTGGCTTCGGATCGGCCATGTTGATAAGACTACTGAAATCACTAGCAGAGCACTTAGCTAAGTATCAAGGGTGGATGGAATGGGATGACAGTAGTTCCCACCTTGGTTGCCAGGATTGCTATCTATTCCAGGTAAGATTGGCAAATAGGAACTGCAGCTGTTTTCAACCCCTATAGCAAGACGTCGGCATTAGGTTTGACAAGGGCGATAATCATTACTTGAAATATGAAAATCCACATCTTATCATTCTCCACGCCAGGAAGTTCAAAATCCCGTGGCAGTTTCTTTTGTTGATAGGGCTATTGCTCCAAATGCAGATTCACCGTGAGCCCTGCTTTTGTCCATTTATGTACAGTACCCACTTTTTCCTAACAGTTTTGTTGCGTTGGAAGGAATGGATTGCATCTTTAGCATCCCCTTTGAACATGCTGTTGCAAAATCAAGGCAGATACGTGCCTGAAACAGGGGACATTTTGTCAGGCTTTTCAGGGATTTGATCTTTTATTCACTAGATGTCATTGGATTAATTGGTCTGCATTGCAAACGAGGATCGATCGTCAAAAAGTTGATTGATCGCCGGGAGTTGCCAAATAGTGGGTTGCAAAAATGGTTGTGGTTGGGGCCTCTTGATCTAACCGGCACAGGGGGTCGAGCTGAAGGTTGAATTTTTGTTTATCTAAAAGAGATTTTAAAGGGCCTTTTCCCGTAAGGATCCCAAAAAAGGGGAAGATTTTGTAAAGTGCCAGGCTTTGTGCCACAGGTTTTGGTGCGAAGAGGAACCCCAGCAGCCGATGACTTGGGTCACTAGGGTAGCAGTTATGGTACGTAGATATTAGCATAGCTAGATCATGTTAAATCTAATGTACAGGTACTTACACAGTACTGGGTGGATATCATCCTATGGATAGTTATGGTACATATTAGTATTAGCGATCTTTAGTTTTTAGTTGATTCAGGCATACTTTGGCTCATTCACAAAGCTTGTTACTCCTAATGATGGTGAATGTGAACAGTTGTACTAGACATTGGTATAATTCTAATTGTTACCTACCTTGTGTAATTGTATGTAATTATATGGAGTAATATATTATCGTTATTGCTATTACTATGATTAATACTGTTATCACTCTTCTTAATATTAATGCTTTTACTATGATTATTACTCTTACTACTATTATTAATATGATTGTTGTTACTTTATTATTTCTGTTATTACTATTATGAATCTTATTATTATAATTTTTCTATTTTTACTATTTTTATTACTATTAGTCAGTGACCTTGGGTAACTTGGGTCACTGCTTCTTCACAAAGCCGCCGTTCCTCCTTGGGCACTGCAAGGCCTCCGTAGACTCCAGGGCCTCCAGGGACAGCCCGGACTTTGGCAAAGCTCCGCTGGAACTTGAACGTCGCTGGTGCAAAAGCGTCTGGTGGATGTTTCTTGATGGTTCTTCATGGTTGTTGATGGTTCTTGATGGTTCTTGATGGTTGTGGATGGTTGTGGATGGTTGTTGATAATTGTTGGTGCGTTGTTTATTAATTGTTCTTGATGGTTGTTGATGGTTACTAATTGTTCTGGATGGTTGTTAATTGTCATTATTTCATGATTTTTTGACTGATTAATTCTGTTTGATTTCTATGATCAGGGATCATTGCTATAGAATTCAAGCATGATTAGGCCAGTTGCCTTAACGCGGTCAGGGGTTTGGATTGCTGTGTGAGATTATCTGATGGTACTGTCGAGTTTGCGAAAGTCCCCAGCATTGATTTCCACGTATCACGCGACGTGACTCATATTGTTAATATTACTACTATTTGCAAAAAATGAGAGTTTGTAAAGTACTACATTCCAGTTCCAGGGGTAGCTTTCGTAGATCAATTTGCGAGCATGCAGACATATTTGCCAGCGATGTTTCCACATTTCTGCATACGTCATGCTGCATGATTGCTCACGTTTTTATGAAGACACAGGCACCCCGCCTTCAAGAACCTGTGAACGTTCCACAGCATCATGAAGAATACCCCTTGTGGCAAGGGATAGCATGATATAACCACTATATCCCGTCTCAATCTCAGCAATATAACCACTACTAGTCTCAGATTAAACTGCAGTCATTCAATGCTTCGTTTTGGGGTCCAGGTCGGAGCGCTGGATCTGTCAATTTTCGCCATCGATCTCAGGACAAGTCTCCCGGGAGAAAAGGATCCTGAAGTTGCACTCGATGTGGCAGCAGGAGCGCTGGTGCGGCTCAATGCTTGATGGTTTACCGACCCAAAACATGGAGGATGTTTTGGGATGTTTTGGGTGGGTCCTCCATGGTTTAGCCACCCTGGTACATGGAGGATGCACCCAGAACTCCCAAAGTAGGAAATCTATTCATTTTTGTCGCTGGGGTAATGTTTGTTGGTATTGGGGCAAGGGATTGAGATTCGCAAAAGAAAGAACCGTGCACAGAATGTCCTTGTGAACATCCAGTTTCCCTTACCGATATCTACCAGAAATTCAGAATTTCGAGTCCTAAGATATCCTAAGTGAAGTCCTTGTTTGGAAAGCAGCGAGGTAATCCCTTCGTCAGGGAGCTACTTGGGTGGCAGATGGTGATTGGAATCATCAGGAATCCCTGTTGGACGACTGGAGAACTGTAGGACCAGCCCCTGAAGTGGTCACTTCACATGCCATGAACCCGTGAGATTTGCAGTACAGTTGGCACGACTTCCAGTTCGAGTTGGTCCACAGCAACTGATTGTCACGTTTTGTAGTTTCGTGATTTCTGTATTTTTGTTACATTGTTCAATCCAAACGAAGACATGTTAAATGTTTCATGATTTCTGTATTTTGTTTCATGATTTTTAATTTCAATCCAAACAAAAACATATTAAATGGCATTTGAAGCTTTCACCACCAAGAGCCACCACCCAACACCCATGGTTTTTATCCTACACCAACGCGTGCTTCCAGAGGCGAGACCCAGGTTTCCAGCCCAGGATCCCGGTTCACAGGTTTCCGTTAAGAGCTTGGGAACTCGTGATGAATATCGATGAATCATGGATAGTGATGGGTTATGGTTAGTTAAGAATGGTTGATAACGAATAATGATTGAAAATGGTTGATTAACAACAACATCAATAATTCATGACTATCAATCATGAGGAATGGTTCATCCGCAAAAGTATTCGCTGTTCATTCAATTGATAGGGTAGATCTGACCATTCTGAGAAAGTGGTCACTGTTCATTTTACTTGTAAGTTATGGACATGAGCCAACAAAATAGTGGTTGATGTATTGCATCGGCAGATTTTTTCCACCAAGTTCTAGGCATAGAGTTGTTGTCCTGGTCAGCCCGTCAGCTCGTGGAAGGGGTGGTGCACGGCATCATGTTTGCATGCTTGAAATCACGGTTGGTGGACATCCTGGGAATGGAGTGTTGGGGAGTCCTTTGGATGGGAACAATTATCTGAAAAGTTCAAGCATATGATTTATCCACAAAATACAAAGGTTGAGACTTTTGAAATCATTTGATGATTGCAGTTTGTTGAACCATATAATTACACCTTGAAACATCGTTCAACCACTTGACTACAGTTTGAACATTTGATTACATGTTTATTGAACATGTTTATAAATCCTAGCAATGTAGTGGTTTACATGGCTACGTAGTGGTTAATGATTTTTCTACAGAACTCCTCGATTGTTATTGGTGATGGGTAGGTAATAGTTAGTTAGTTTGCCGAGTTTACTGGTTATTGGCTGAATGGTTCTCCGTTACGTACTATTTGCGCTCCATTTCTTGGAAGGACCTAAATGGGAAATCGCAAAGTTGGGGATTTTTGTTCAATGAATTTCTGATTGAATTCTTGCTCGAGATTACCTGGCCGTCAATGATGTGATGATATCATGGGCCAGAGATGGTTTTTTTGTGAACTGGCCATCATCAGCCAGGTTTAAGTCTTCGACGAAGCCGTAGATTTTTCAAAACCATCGGAGACACGGAATGTAGTAGATCTGGTTGTTTGAACATCACCCCTAAGTCGCTGGATCGTACATTTTCACTTGAGTTTTCCAGAGGGTAGCCAATCATTGAAGCTGGATTCTGAGCTTGCTGTTGAACCGGTCACTGGACTGGAAAGAAACCTTTGAAGTTGAATGCGCAATCGTACATGAGGGACTTGAAAGTGCAAATGAAGCGAGCACTGATCAGAAGCAGCTCTCGATTGATCAGCGAAGATCTTATTGAACCTGCTTGATATACACCAAAACCCAATGCGATTTTGGTTCAACATCATCATCATCATCATCATCATCATCATCATCATCATCATCATCATCATCATCATCATCATCATCATCGTCATCGTCATCGTCATCATCATCATCATCATCATCATCATCATCATCATGATCATCATCATCATGAAACATGAATCATCATCATCACCATCACCATCATCATCAGCAGCAGCAGCATCATCGTCATCGTCATCATTATCATCACCATCACCATCATCATCATCAGCAGCAGCAGCATCATCGTCATTGTCATCATTATCATCACCATCATCATCATCAGCAGCACCAGCATCATCGTCATCGTCATCATCATCATCATCATCATGAATCATGAATCATCATCATCATCACCATCATCATCATCATCATCATCACCATCATCATCATCATCATCATCATCATCATCATCATCATGATCGTCATCGTCATCATCATCATCGTCGCCATCGCCATCGTCATCATCATCATCATCATCATCACCATCATCATCATCGTCATTATTTTCACCATCATCATCATCATCATCATCATCATCATCATCATGATCGTCATCGTCATCATCATCATCGTCGCCATCGCCATCGTCATCATCATCATCATCATCATCACCATCATCATCATCGTCATCGTCATCGTCATCACCATCATCATCATCATCGTCATCGTCATTGCCATCGTCATCGTCATCGCGTCATCGTCATCGTTATCATCATCGTCATCGTCATCGTCATCACCATCATCATCATCATCGTCATCGTCATTGCCATCGTCATCGTCATCGCGTCATCGTCATCGTTATCATCATCGTCATCGTCATCGTCATCACCATCATCATCATCATCGTCATCGTCATTGCCATCGTCATCGTCATCGCGTCATCGTCATCGTTATCATCATCGTCATCGTCATCGTCATCATCACCATCATCACCATCATTAGCCCAATATGACCCATCCAACATATTCACGTGTCGCAAGCAAAAGGTTGCAGGGAGCTGACACGTTTCTTTCGCTGTCATTCCTGCAGGAAAACCGGATGTCGAAGACAAACTCCAGAACAATGTCAAACATGCTCTTGCGTCGGCCCTCCCGCTTTGGTCTTCGTTCCGGAGAAGAGGTCATAGGCGCATGGCACTGGGCTGCCTTTCCACAGCTCTGGGGAGACCAGTTTTTTTTGGTGCGTGTGAGGTTCATCCGATTTTTGGCCCAGCCCTGTACAACAGAACACAACAGGTGTTTAGATGTGTACACCCCTATGGTTTAGATGTGTACAACCATAGGGGTTTAGATGTGCTCAATCACTTTGAACACCCATATGGTTTTCTTCAAGGTTTAAAAACCTTATGAGCACTCGATTTGCGGTGTGATTGCGCACTACATTTGATTCTCGATTTGTCATGTGCAAGTACGTCGAGAGATGATGATACCCCAAGACAATTTCAGCAGGCGAGTATGTTGTCGCTATAGCCAAGTAATCATAGTTAATCACGCAGCCAATTTGACTTGTCAACTAGTTGATTGTATAGTCAGCTTAAGTAGTTGAGCAGGTAATCCAATCAACGTCTTGACTAGTTAATTGGCACTTAGCCAATGGATGTCAATGACTTGCTCGCCCAACTTTATCTTAGAGTGTCTTCACCGTGTCACAAAGACCTTTCAATGACCCTTAGACTTTCCATGGCTACGTCTGTGTGGAGCAGTTCTACTTCTCAACAAATACTTCCTTTGGTGGTGGTTGATGGTGGTTAATGGTGACGAATGGTTGGAGCTTCTTTCCTGGTAGTCTTCATTTGTCAAGCAACTTTTGGATGCCTAGCTATTTGATGATCGAATCAGACACCAAGAAGCAGCATACTCAGCATACAGCATGTCTATGGAATCAGCTTGCATCAACAAAAGTTTGTTTCTACTTAAAATGCGCATATGGGTTGCCATGTTTTGCTAGCACGCAACTTTCTTTCAGTGTTGTCCAGGACAGATCTGCATAAACAACAATTCCAATCTTTTTGACAAGGACATGTAATCCTCCAACATTCCGTCGGGCAAATACTTGCATATCCGCTCAAAAGCCTGCCAACACAGCAGAATCGCTTGGCCTACGACAATGGCATCCAATGTACTCAACCTTGCCCCGAGCTTGATCAAGCCTGGCTAAATTGCAGCATCCCTGCGCCCAAAAAATACACGAGAGGGGCCATCGCAATTGGGAAAAAATGCCTAAACTCTGAAATGCCAGAGCAAAAATTCATGTGAAATGTTTGAAACGTTCCTTTGTGGAAGATTCACTTCAAAGTCAACTACAAAAAAAAAGATCCAAAAATGATCTGTGACTCCCCCGCTGATTTTGGACCTTCCTGGACCCTGCCCAACCATGTGGCGCTTGCTGGGTTCGGTCGCTTCCCAGGCAATGGCTGCCTGCAGAAGATGGTCATGAGACCCAGTGACTTGGACGAACCGAACAGTTCGATGTTGCGACCGGAGACGGTTGTTCGTGTGAGTGCAAGTGCTTGCGTCATACAGATAGATACCACATATGGTAATTGTAATATATATATATATAGATTTAGAATATCTCTATATATAGTATTTTTTATTTACAAACATATACATATATACCAATACATATATACCAATACATATATACCAATACATATATACCAATACATATATACATATACATACAGTGGAAGGGTGGACAAGGATCACCTAAAAATGAATGAACTATTCAGCTGAATATGCGAGAGAATGAGCTAGGTCCCTGGCTGGAAAGTCAGGGAAGGATCAGGAAGGATCAGAAAAACAATTGAGCCATGGTCTCTGGATACAGCCCACAACTCTTTTATTTCTCAATGTCGATGTTTACCGGAGTAAACAGCATTTTGAATGTGGTCAGGAAACTTCAACTTTGACACCCAGGGTAGTTTATATATATATGGTTCCGTGCTCCGTGTTCCCAGCCCCCCCCCCCC
>VSDK01028910.1:73321-83634 GCA_009767595.1 Symbiodinium kawagutii
TTTTTCATTTACATACTAATTGTATCAAACTGTTTGATATTTATACAATAATTACTTATACTCCCCAAATACTACTTTTTTACTACCCATAAACATCTATAGTCTTTACATGTTATTTATATGTTCCAAATCTTGGTGATTTAATAACAATTCATTACTTATATGCTACTACCTCACTGACCCGACCCCACCACAACACCACAGGGGGGGGGTGTATTGCTATTTGCTTCCAGAATAGCCATATACAACTGATAGAATACCATCCCACTTCCCCACCCACCCACCCACCCAACTACCACACCACAGGGGGGGAGGGGGGCCAAGGAACACTGGACCATATATATATATATATTATTATTAGGTATTTAGAGAGATAATGTTGCACACTTATATTTCTATTTACATTGTATAGAGAATATCCTGCAAATGATTTCATATCTCTATATGATTCTACGTGTGTAGATATCATTCTTGCATTGCACCCTCGTATTACTGAACTGCCTTAGGCAGTTTCAGTCACTGACATTTGTTGCAGTGCGCTTTCCAAAGGTCGGACAACATGGAATTTCGAGCCCCTGAAGCCACAGCCGCAGCCCTCCATCCCACGACTTCTCCGGTTCATTGACCATGAGTTGCGACTGACGGTCCCAAAAAAACCATGGTTCCATCAGTAGTCGAGCTGCCAGGAGTACTTTAACATCTTCAATGAGTGCTAGTGCCATATCGAGCGATGAGCGAGAGTTGCTCATATCTTACGCTCGATGTGGATCAAACAAGAGAGGTCGTCATATGGCACTATGTTTTGGCTAGGTGTGCAATGGCTTGTCCATCTTGCGCATCCCCAAATATGCATATCGGAATCCTGCTTGTTCAACCTGATCCGTATCATGGACCTTACCAACGATTGCAAACCATTTTTAATCAACGATTAGTCGACCATTCAACCAACCATCAGCAGGTTCAACCAGGATCAACCATTCAGCAGGATCAACCATGTCTATTTACTGGTTCCAAATTTTTGGCAGGATCCTGCTGACGTTGCAGCGCTGTCGCCCCTTGCCTGTTGGCACAGGCAGTTTACGCTGCCTTGCCTGGGATCTTATGTGTGGTTTGGCCATCGTCTACGACACAGAATCTTGGCAACAAGAATCATCAACCATCATGATACAGCTGGTTGATGGTTTTAAGCATTTTTATAGGGGATTTTTATGGCTGATACATGTTGATACTAGGGGATAGGAACTTACAATAATGGATCATGACGAATTCGATCGTGAGTAAACCACCTGTGTGCAGGATAGATCATCAAATAGGTCAAATTTGAGGACATGATCAGGGCACTATTGAATGGATCAAAGATGACACGATCAAATACAGTAAGGCAAATAAAGGTCATGATTGAATAAAACATGTTTAAATGGGTCATGAGCAAAATGAAATAGACATGATAAGATATGGCACAATTAGTCCTTAATTAGATAGGCCAAATATAGGGCATGATGAAACAAGGCATTTTGCAAATAGAGGACAATTCAAAAAGACAAAATTACATAAATATGATTAAACAGGGCACAATTCAATAGGTTAAAAGTATATAGCGAACGCACACAATTAGGGTAGTATTAGATACCGCAAATACAGGGCATAATTAGGTATTGTTCAATATGCAAGAGACCAAGTACAGGACAGAATTATCCTTCTACAAAACAAGCATGTCGAGAAGGCATACGTGTATTCTGTATTGATATCTAGATGTGTATATATATATATATTGTATATGTTTATACATACATGGTGTGTAGGTGTGTGTGTGATGTGTGCTTCATTTGTTGAAAAGAAATGGCGGAGTAAATGATTGGTAAAAATTCCTTTCTGCAAGTATCAGTGAAAATGCTCTTTCCGTGAGTTCTGAAGTTGAGCATACATAGATTTCATAATCGCCATTAGTTGTCATTATGGATCATCATGATTCAACGGTTGTTATTGCCTATGGGTCTTATCATTACATTTTTCCATGTCGTGAACGATCTTAATTCAACCACTATGAGTCAGAACAAATCGCCACAAAGAAAAGTGAAACCTCTGCCGCACAGACTCATCGACTGATAAGAAAACATTTCGCAACACGTCGCAGCCTAGCATGCTGAAAAAGTCACCTTTCCAGACGACTCTTACAGACTGTACCCTAGAATTGCATTTGGTTGCTCATAGTACTTACATGATGTAATCATCTATACCTTGGTTGTTTCTATACTTAGTGATATCTTGGAAGCCAAGGGGGGTGCGAGAAAACTTGCCGCCCTCAGATCATGGTGCCTTTGTTCTCAGCGTTTCCCATCGACACCACGTTGCCTGGGTTACAGACACTGGGCAGAAGTTGTGCTGCAGAGAATGGTTCCGGACACAAACAGATATCGTTTCTGCAGTATCTGCGATGTGGGTCAATATTAAGCAAACAAAAATTGGGCTTAATAACCAACAATAATGGGAAAAACAATAGGTAGTGATAGGAGAAGCAGGGGTACAGGGTTTCGACCCACAGCCATATCATCGGGCATACGCGTTTTGAATTGATGCCCTTTTGCATCGAACTCTTATTTGGTTGGTGGTTTTAAAGATTTTTTATTTTCCCTAGTGATTGTAGCCGAATGGTTGGTTGACACACATATGTTTCATAGGGGCGGTTCAACTACCAACCCACCAACCACTTACAGATTAACAGTGTCTGTTGGGGTTTACTAATTACTTGTGCCGCGTGTGACACCTTTGGATCAATGATGCCTCAAATGGAAGCCAGAAAGCAGGTGACTCGTCCCAGGTTGCTTCCGGTGACCTCCATTGGAGTAGATGATTAACTGGTATTAATAGTATTGGTTGTTGTACTAATAGGAATTGTTATTAATATATCAACCATATTCTTCTAGTATGGTTAGTATTGTTTGGTTATAGGTCTTTGAAGCCGGAACAAGAGTTCAGTGGAACGCCAAAATGGTTTATATAGAGACAGGTGAAGAGGTAACTTGCTGGTCAGTCTTGTTTGGTTGGTGAGTTCTATGGCGAGAACTGATGAAAGGGTTTTCTAGGTCGCTTTATTTCCCATGCCTTCTTGTGTGCATGGTTTTGAGGGTGCAATTTAATACCCTTTTAACTTCTGTTTGATTCAGCCTTTGCTTGAGCCTTTGCTTCAACATGTACATGCAGATAGGTACAACATACATCTACGTACATGACACCAAATTTCATTATACGCTGCGCTACATTTCATTACAATACGTTTTACGTACACACACACACAGACGCTACATCCCATGATACCACAATACATTGCAGCACATTGATATGTGCATATATGCTTTCATGCATACAGGTCCACTTGCATACATGCAGGCATTTTGTGATTCACACACTACATACATTCATACATGTCTTAAAGTTGTTATTCTTCATCCTCATCTTTTTTGGGCAAACGTTTTTGGTCTATCTTGGGGCAGCACCTACGGATTTCGAATTAATATAGGCGTCCATCCTCGCGAACGCATGGAGTAGCGGAGATAAACAACTGAGGGATTTCCGTGCTCCCAATTGCACACCAACGTGATTATTGTCGTTGACTTCCAGGGTTACATCTTACCCTAAGCCAAACGCCTTGAAGATTCCTAGATAGGCCAAAAGCTGGAGTTGTTTTTTGTTCCACAAGTGGTGCGCCAAGGATCGTCGAATCAACTAGTACTTGTATTTGGATCCTGGACATGATGGCCAGTTTCTTGCGGGGATTTCTGGATACCAACACAGGTACGCCAGACCCGCCGCGCATTTGCTTGATGACCTGCAGTGGCATGTGCTCACAACTGATGGCTTTGCTGATCTCGTAACGGTGAGTTTCTATGGTATGAGTTCATTCCGAATGCCGCATGGACCCTGTTCTATTGACTGGCTTAAGGTTTTAGAAATGCTGCAAAGTGACATGGCTCGTGTCCCTTACATGTATTTAGATGTTCTCATCGCTTGTCATCGAGGCCCCTCGCTCAGGAATAAGAAGAATCCAGATGCCTTGCAACACGCTCAAAGAGATTTCCAGAACAGAGTTCTTGTTCTTGTTGCTGCTGTTGCGCTTTTTGTTGGAAGAACCTCACACCCGGACATCACTCATCTTGAGCATTCTGCAAAATCATGTGGTTTCCCAAAAATTGCTTGTTCCTTGTTGTTGCTGTTGCTGTTGCTGTTGCTGTTGCTGATGTTGTTGCTGTTGTTGTTGTTGTTGTTGTTGTTGTTTTTTTTGTTTTGTTGTTGTTGTTGTTGTTGTTGTTGTTGCTGTTCCTGTTCCTGTTGCTGCTGTTGCTGTTGCTGCAGTTGCCGCTGTTGCCGCTGCTGCTGCTGATGGTGCTGCTGTTGCTGCTGCTGCTGCTGGTGTTGTTGTTGTTGTTGTTGTTGTTGTTGTTGTTGTTGTTGTCGTCTTGTTGTTGTTGTTGTCGTCTTGTTCTCTCCCCAAGACCGTCGACTCGCATATCGGAGCGCATCTCAGTCAAAGCGGTATCCCCTGGCAGATTTTGATCTATCGCCATGTGCACTGCTTGTGGTGCATCAAAGCCGACCTCCAGATCCTCCAGTCACTGGTGATTTCCCAATTGAAAATGGTACCAGCAGATCCGTGTGAACAAACAATGCCAATTTCCCACCGCAAATAATCACAACAAATAACTGCTGATTTGCCATCAAAAAAATGTGGGTTTAGAATCCAACGCTCGACGACTCTAGTCCTTCTATATCCTTCTCTAACCATGTCAGCCATAACTGGGGGAATCATGGGAATTCCCATCTTCCAAAAACTGAAAGGTAGGGAAACCACCAGGACTTTGCAAGGTAGATTGTTTCTGCACAATTGCTCTTGTTGCACAAGCCAAGAAAAGCTCAGCCTCGCTCAAAGCACATTGCTGCCCTTCCAGACATAGCTTCCCAGGGCATCCCTTGATCCCCACCAGCCCGGCCGCAGGTTTCGTTGAAATGCGTCCCACGGCTTGCTTAAGATCAATGTTTTTGTAGCACAGGTAGAGACGCAACCAGGACTTTGCTGAATCCATGGAAATTTGTGATTCAGAATGCAAGCTTGGCATCTTGATTTTTTGGGGATCTCAGGTTTACACAGAATCGCTTGGCATTATTTGGGCACTTGGTTCATTCCTGACGTGCTTATGCTGCTTGGCGGCAGCCCGTGATGAAGATTGTGCCTCCAGAAAGCCAGCAGTTTCAGACTGAGACATTTGCAGATGATCATGTCGAAAGATTGGGATAGAATCCCTGGTTGGTGGTTTTAAAGATTGTTTGTTTTCCCCAACTAGTACTTATTAACAAACAGTTGGTTGACAAGCACGTTTTTCATAGGGGTTGAAACCACCAGCCAGATTCCGATAGAATCATTTTCTCGGGAAACGATTCGGTTCAAGCTCCAACGTCAAAGGCTGGAACAGGGCCCTGGCCCAAAACATTATGCCGAACGAAGTCCGTTTGCGCAGCGCTTGCAAATCCAGGTCGACCATAGGTTCATTGCCCAAGTTGTTCACCCAATGCGCCATAGCAATCACTTCGAGTTGAAGGATCAGGAAGGATGAAAAAGAAAAGGAGGTGTGGCATAGTGCAAGGTTCCCTGCACGTGGGAAACCAATGGTACATGACCTCATGGAAAGATGTAAAAACATGGCAAGCAAGAAAGATCAACTAAACCCAGGATGTCCAGGCCAGACTTCTGAATCTTCATGGTGTCAGGGTTCCAGTTCTTGATTTGCATCGATGCGGCACAAGAGTAGTGCATCAGTACATAGTTGTAGGGGTGGGATGAATCAATCAGCTTGCTGAGCAACCATGACTCAGAGCTTATCTGGACATTGAAGAGTTCAAGGTTATGTCAGCAGTGACTAGTTGGTGCCTGCTGGCAACCAGAGGAAGCCAGACTATCTGGCTCATGTTGTGCCAGCTATTCATACCTGTGAAGCTCATTGGGTGTTTAAGCCCATTGGGTGTTTCTTGAAAAAGGGGTACCCCGCCAAATCATCAAATAGTAATCATTATGAGACATAAACCAATGAGACATAAACCAACCATTTTTTGGGATCCCCTATCACTTGCGAAACCCCCAAGCAACAGCATCATCCCCCATTGTAAGAAACCACCGAGCCACGGGCACTGCTGGATGAGTTGAGGCTTGGCGTCGATTTCATCTCCTTGTTCCTGGTGGATCAAAAGGCTGCAGCCACGGCTCTTCGCCTGCAGGGTCCTTCCGTTAGCAGTAGCCATGTGTAGCCACACATGAGTCGACCTGTAGGTTGAGCCGTGAGAAAAGGCAAGATGGCTTGGGGATCACAGGACGTTGTAGTGGCCTGGTATATAGATTGATAGTGATAACTGATATTTGCATGTATGTAAAGGCTATCACATGTCATCACATGTACGGTAATATGATGTAAATAATATATATATATATTACATATGTATATATGTGTTTCTTAATAGTATAGATATGTGCTCGAGATTATCACACTCAGCAGAGGTCATGACTGTTGATCTACTACTGCATAAAAATCAAGTAACACTGGGGGATGGCACAAGTTTGTTTTGACACTGCCGACATCACTTATTGTCAATCAAGATGAGGCAGCAAAGCTCATTTACGGGTAGTTCATTACATTCTCCATCAAGGATCAACTACCAGTTCACAGGGATGATCACAAGTGTTGAGTATATGATGTGTGATGAGACCATGATGCGCTGCAGATACAACATGCTACTGCATGTGATGCAACGCAATATGCATGCGATGAGAATACATCGTGTCATCTTTACGTGCACATGTTTATACACATGCATATGTTTTGAATTAATCAATGAAATATATGTGTACAACGTACATCAGTGTATGCAATGTATATGTTTGTGCATTAAAAAAATGTTTAATTATACGTTTCATTTGTAAAGACATATTTGGCTATGAATATACACTTGATACAAACGTGACAGTGGTTGTCCTCCGGTGTCCGGGGCCACGGTGTGCCACAGAGGTCACCCTGCTGCGGCTCTTTCGGAATTTGCGCCTGGTGCGCTTAGTGAAGATCGCAGGACGTCTTTCAAGACTCAAGGACCGGATGGCAGGGACCCCGAGCGACCCCTGGCAGGGACCAGCATTGACCACGAGGACACCATTCATGTGGGCGGGCAGGTGTCAAAAAACATCCGTATGATGATATAACAATGATGTGTGTATATATATATATTTACATATAGATATTTAAATAAATAAATAGATAAATAAATGAATAAATGAATAAATAAATATAAGTATAAAAATATTTACACATGCAAACATATATGCATCTAGAAGTGTTGTTCGGAAACTGTAGATATGCATATGCATGTTTGTGTATGCATGTATGTACCTATAGATGACACTTCTCATAGAACCTATTGATTGAGATGTGGTTTGGAGGTACATATAGTAGTATATGAATGTACGACAGATCATGTGTATATATAGATATAAATATAAATATATATATATATATAAAATACACCGTACACCAACAGATGGTCACAACTTTCAACCATGATCCTTGCTCCTGCCCCCCGTTCCATAAGCCGTTACCGCAGGAGATGTTTCTGGGCTTGGACTACGGATTGGAATGGACGTCGGTCTACTTGCAAACTGGCATGACGATCACCAAACAGCCCCTTGGTGCTGCGGGATTTGGTCGGTCGCCCAGCCTCCAATCTGGGGAAATGGATGTACTTAGATAGCTTGGAAATGATGGATGGAACATCTAAACTCAACATGCATTCATGACATGGCGAATCCAATGATTACGGGTTTTCACCATGATCATCAATGGTATGGTGTCATGATGTGCAAGATATTGTGCAAGCCCAGAAATGACCAAATGACATGGCTTTCGAATGCTTGCGGGCTGCAGCTCTGTTTGCCCAGTGGGCGCCCTTTCAGATTATGTCCCAAGTTGAAGTGGTTAAGTCATTTTTTTTAGAAGTTTGTGAAACTGCTTGGTATCAGACATACTGTTTGGTATCAATCTATGTTTGCATGTTACATCCATGCACACAGCCCTGTTGATGGAAGACATCCCTGTGTTGTTTTGTCATTCGGTGTGTTTCATCTATCCCAGATGGTTTAGGGTTGAAAGGACTGTGGTCCTGAGTAGTGTGCAAGGCTTATGCCTTTCAACCAGTGCTCGGCTTAGCGCTGGCACCCCCAATGCTGACCGATGCCGAGCGAGTCCCGTTCTTGGGATGGCTGACCAACTTTTGTACTTTGGTGGCCTCATTGTCAGTAAAAGCATGAGTATTGTCAAAAGGCAATTCCCCCTGTGGGTATCTCAATACATTAATGTATATGTATAAATAATTATATGTTCAGATAATATGGAGTCACCCCCAAACTCAGTCAAGGTCCGTGTTTCACACTGCTATAGTGGTTGTTTCCTCTTGATCAATAGACAGATGGACTTGGCTGTCTTAATCTGATTCAATGCCAGCTGCTCAGTCCTGGAAGGCATACAAGCCCTTTGAACCCAAGCTCATGTTGGACCATTACCCAACCACCCAAAAATGCATCCTGTGAAAATCCCAGTGCGCTGTTACACAGTTCCTGTTCACTTTTGGGTGTGTTCATAAATGATGCTGTGAAGGATCCTGATCCAGGCAGTCGATACTGCTGAAGTGCGGGTCCGGGTGTACTGTAACTAAAGGGCATCAGAATGGTGGCCCTTTAGTTGCACCAGTAGTGTTGGAAAGGTCCTTGGAAAATCCAGAGCTGTACATGGAACATCCCAACATTTTGGATGATCACACATGATATGAGAATCCCTGCGAAAACGCCATCGGAAGTGATATGTCTATGGGCTGTTGCCATTGTCTATTGTGTGTAGACGGCAAGATATGTCACACCTCAGAATTTGCCACCAATCCCTCAGATTCTAGATGGAGATAGACTATCAAGAAATCCTCCCTCAACAGGTAACAGCGGTTTGTTTCTCTACCTGGGCTGGCAAGAGACCCATACATGGGAACTAGTTAGAATAATGATGAGCATTCTGAAGGTGTGAAACCAGATGAATTTAGTTTGAATGAGACTTTTCCCAGTACCATTGATTATGTTAGAATATGATGTTACATGATTCTTATTCTTGTTGGTTTTGTTTTGTTATTTAGATATGAGAACGCGACAAAAGTGTGTCAATTCATATCTAGTATTCGGGTGGAAGTGTCGGTTTTCCAACTTGTTGGAAACCATAACCGATAGGGGACGACCCAGCACCGATACCCCCCAAACCTTCACAACCGATAACATTGTAACAACTACCAAACCTTCACAACCGATAGGGGACGACCCAGTTTACCACATGGCCACTTTTGCGAAACAGACTTTTGTCCGCTACTCATATATGTATTTGTTGATGGGTATACATAATACATATATATATATATTATACATAAAAAATGATATATGTATTGTAAGCAGCTGCATGCATGCAAAACATGCATGCTTGCACACACAACATAACATGAAATAAGATTGCATTGGATGCATGCACGCATACGGGCAGAAATGCACCGGTTCGTACTGACATGCATACCTATCTACCTACCTACCTACCTATGTACATGCGTACATACGTACACACATGCAAAGGTACATACCTGAATATATACATATGTACTACCTACATGCAAACTTACTGCTTGGTGGCTCTGGAATTCTGATGGAAACATAATGTGAACCGGTGGTTTCTCAATATGGGGTACTCCCAAACCATCCCTGGAGGGTCCCGCGACTTGACAATCCATATGGGTGTTTCTCAAGCCATAGGGGTACCCCTAAATCATCCATGTTCATAGTCATTTATAGTAATACGGACCAGCCATTTGCATGAGGCGTCATGAGTCGCATGGTGCGCGGGTGCGAGGATCATGGTGATCTCCCTGCTATGCCATTTCTCGGGCTGCGCCTGGTATGCTCTGGGCAGCTGGAGCCGCCTGGAGAAGACCTGGGTGCAGGTGGCTTGGGCAGCAACATGAGATCCTTATCCCGCATCCACGGTTGAAGGTACGACGCAAGCAGGTTTTAGTATATGGTTTTAGTATATGGTAATCTATACATATATATACATATATATATATTTATATATATATATTTATATGTATATATATATGTATATTTTTGTAAATATATACAGATTTTTCTTTATGTACATATAAATATATATATATAAATATATATATTTATTTATTTATTTATTTATTTATTTATTTATTTA
>VSDK01028911.1:6656-20361 GCA_009767595.1 Symbiodinium kawagutii
AAGAGCGTCACATTTGTTGATCGTTCATAGTGGTTAATAGCTGGTTAATAGAAGACTTTGTAGAAGACTTTGTTTATGGCACATGAAATTGTCAATCATATAGAAATTTTGCCGATTGCGAATAGAAAACATGGTGATGTATTCATGGAAACGCATAGGCTCAGGATTAACCTGATAGTGGCCAATCATTTAAAACACAGGTAGGGTCAACGTGTACAATCAAGGCTAGTTGCGGTTGAAAATGATCAACACTGATTAATCGTGCCCAGTACTGGGATACTACTAAGACCAAAATCAGTAAGCTCAGCGACTGCTCAATAGAGGAATGCTTCTCAGAAATAAGATAAAACATGAAAAAGGTGGCATCAACAGCAACTGGCCGAGAATGAGTGTTTCCATCTCATGCATGGTTCCCGAAGCAGCAAATCATAGTGTTTTCTCGAAGGGTAATATGATGGAAACCATCAGACCACTATCTTTTTCAATGGGCTGACATGGTGGGGTCGGAACCCATGAGCAACAAGGAACAAGAAGCAACTACATCGGTGCATTCAACCGTGATACTGCAAAAAGGGAAAAATGACCAAAAAACGCACGTGTCACTCTACAAATGTTTGAGAAGTTGTGTATTTGACCAGGAGCATGCAACAAAAAAAATGCTAGTGTAACGAATTATGTGCTTGGCCCTTCTGGACAAATTCATCATAAACACCCACTACAACAACGTATCAAAGTGATTTGCCCTATGTCTTTGTACATGTGCACATTTGTACTACCCAAATTACACAAGACCTACGATTCCTGAGTCAACTACAACCTATACTATCAGCAAAGAACAAGCGGGCAGCCAGCACCGGAAGCACACCAATGATGACACGGAAATACGAAGGCAATCTAGATGCATTGATCAGTGTCATGGAAGACTCGTAGAAACAAGCTCGGTACCCAGAGGGAAATAGACAATCAAAGGCAACCAGGGCTCAATACAAGACACAAAAGATATGAAATCTCCGCCTGTGCCAATCGACTGCAAAAATAATATCTTTAGCTGGACCCCAATCAATTTTCGAGTTAAATACTACTAATAACATATTACCCGCACGAGGCGGGGGCGGAAGTTTCCGATAAAAAGAATTATGGGCCTATAGGATGTTGCGACACAATGTTGTGCCTATAGGAATGTGGGTGCGGTGCTTGTGGGCAGCTTTCAGGGGTTGTTTCGTGTTGTCTCGCTTTCAGTTTCACGCGCGTTTCGCTGATTTCTTTGTGTTATTCCTCTTTCTCTTCTCTTCTCTTCTCTTTCTTTTTTCTTTCTCTTCTCTTCTCTACTCTTCTCTACTCTTCTCTCCTCTTCTCTTCTCTACCCTTCTCTTCTCTACTCTTCTCTACTCTTCTCTTCTCTACTCTTCTCTACTCTTTTCTTCTCTACTCTTTTCTTCTCTGCTCATCTCTTCGCTTTTCTACTCTTCTCTTCTCTTATCTTCTCTTCCCTTCTCTTCTCTTCTCTACTTTTCAAAGTACTACAAGGTACCACAAGGTACTACAAGGTACTACAAGGTACTACAAGGTACTACAAGGTACTACAAGGTACTACAAAATACTACAAAGTACTACAAGGTACTACAAGGTACTACAAGGTACTACAAGGTACTACAAGGTACTACAAGGTACTACAAGGTACTACAAGGTACTACAAGATACTACAAGGTACTACAAGGTACTACAAGGTACTACAAGGTACTACAAGGTACTACAAGGTACTACAAGGTACTACAAGGTACTACAAGGTACTACAAGGTACTACAAGGTACTACAAGGTACTACAAGGTACTACAAGGTACTACAAGGTACTACAAGGTACTACAAGGTACTACAAGGTACTACAAGGTACTACAAGGTACTACAAGGTACTACAAGGTACTACAAGGTACTACAAGGTACTACAAGGTACTACAAGGTACTACAAGGTACTACAAGGTACTACAAGGTACTACAAGGTACTACAAGGTACTACAAGGTACTACAAGGTACTACAAGGTACTACAAGGTACTACAAGGTACTACAAGGTACTACAAGGTACTACAAGGTACTACAAGGTACTACAAGGTACTACAAGGTACTACAAGGTACTACAAGGTACTACAAGGTACTACAAGGTACTACAAGGTACTACAAGGTACTACAAGGTACTACAAGGTACTACAAGGTACTACAAGGTACTACAAGGTACTACAAGGTACTACAAGGTACTACAAGGTACTACAAGGTACTACAAGGTACTACAAGGTACTACAAGGTACTACAAGGTACTACAAGGTACTACAAGGTACTACAAGGTACTACAAGGTACTACAAGGTACTACAAGGTACTACAAGGTACTACAAGGTACTACAAGGTACTACAAGGTACTACAAGGTACTACAAGGTACTACAAGGTACTACAAGGTACTACAAGGTACTACAAGGTACTACAAGGTACTACAAGGTACTACAAGGTACTACAAGGTACTACAAGGTACTACAAGGTACTACAAGGTACTACAAGGTACTACAAGGTACTACAAGGTACTACAAGGTACTACAAGGTACTACAAGGTACTACAAGGTACTACAAGGTACTACAAGGTACTACAAGGTACTACAAGGTACTACAAGGTACTACAAGGTACTACAAGGTACTACAAGGTACTACAAGGTACTACAAGGTACTACAAGGTACTACAAGGTACTACAAGGTACTACAAGGTACTACAAGGTACTACAAGGTACTACAAGGTACTACAAGGTACTACAAGGTACTACAAGGTACTACAAGGTACTACAAGGTACTACAAGGTACTACAAGGTACTACAAGGTACTACAAGGTACTACAAGGTACTACAAGGTACTACAAGGTACTACAAGGTACTACAAGGTACTACAAGGTACTACAAGGTACTACAAGGTACTACAAGGTACTACAAGGTACTACAAGGTACTACAAGGTACTACAAGGTACTACAAGGTACTACAAGGTACTACAAGGTACTACAAGGTACTACAAGGTACTACAAGGTACTACAAGGTACTACAAGGTACTACAAGGTACTACAAGGTACTACAAGGTACTACAAGGTACTACAAGGTACTACAAGGTACTACAAGGTACTACAAGGTACTACAAGGTACTACAAGGTACTACAAGGTACTACAAGGTACTACAAGGTACTACAAGGTACTACAAGGTACTACAAGGTACTACAAGGTACTACAAGGTACTACAAGGTACTACAAGGTACTACAAGGTACTACAAGGTACTACAAGGTACTACAAGGTACTACAAGGTACTACAAGGTACTACAAGGTACTACAAGGTACTACAAGGTACTACAAGGTACTACAAGGTACTACAAGGTACTACAAGGTACTACAAGGTACTACAAGGTACTACAAGGTACTACAAGGTACTACAAGGTACTACAAGGTACTACAAGGTACTACAAGGTACTACAAGGTACTACAAGGTACTACAAGGTACTACAAGGTACTACAAGGTACTACAAGGTACTACAAGGTACTACAAGGTACTACAAGGTACTACAAGGTACTACAAGGTACTACAAGGTACTACAAGGTACTACAAGGTACTACAAGGTACTACAAGGTACTACAAGGTACTACAAGGTACTACAAGGTACTACAAGGTACTACAAGGTACTACAAGGTACTACAAGGTACTACAAGGTACTACAAGGTACTACAAGGTACTACAAGGTACTACAAGGTACTACAAGGTACTACAAGGTACTACAAGGTACTACAAGGTACTACAAGGTACTACAAGGTACTACAAGGTACTACAAGGTACTACAAGGTACTACAAGGTACTACAAGGTACTACAAGGTACTACAAGGTACTACAAGGTACTACAAGGTACTACAAGGTACTACAAGGTACTACAAGGTACTACAAGGTACTACAAGGTACTACAAGGTACTACAAGGTACTACAAGGTACTACAAGGTACTACAAGGTACTACAAGGTACTACAAGGTACTACAAGGTACTACAAGGTACTACAAGGTACTACAAGGTACTACAAGGTACTACAAGGTACTACAAGGTACTACAAGGTACTACAAGGTACTACAAGGTACTACAAGGTACTACAAGGTACTACAAGGTACTACAAGGTACTACAAGGTACTACAAGGTACTACAAGGTACTACAAGGTACTACAAGGTACTACAAGGTACTACAAGGTACTACAAGGTACTACAAGGTACTACAAGGTACTACAAGGTACTACAAGGTACTACAAGGTACTACAAGGTACTACAAGGTACTACAAGGTACTACAAGGTACTACAAGGTACTACAAGGTACTACAAGGTACTACAAGGTACTACAAGGTACTACAAGGTACTACAAGGTACTACAAGGTACTACAAGGTACTACAAGGTACTACAAGGTACTACAAGGTACTACAAGGTACTACAAGGTACTACAAGGTACTACAAGGTACTACAAGGTACTACAAGGTACTACAAGGTACTACAAGGTACTACAAGGTACTACAAGGTACTACAAGGTACTACAAGGTACTACAAGGTACTACAAGGTACTACAAGGTACTACAAGGTACTACAAGGTACTACAAGGTACTACAAGGTACTACAAGGTACTACAAGGTACTACAAGGTACTACAAGGTACTACAAGGTACTACAAGGTACTACAAGGTACTACAAGGTACTACAAGGTACTACAAGGTACTACAAGGTACTACAAGGTACTACAAGGTACTACAAGGTACTACAAGGTACTACAAGGTACTACAAGGTACTACAAGGTACTACAAGGTACTACAAGGTACTACAAGGTACTACAAGGTACTACAAGGTACTACAAGGTACTACAAGGTACTACAAGGTACTACAAGGTACTACAAGGTACTACAAGGTACTACAAGGTACTACAAGGTACTACAAGGTACTACAAGGTACTACAAGGTACTACAAGGTACTACAAGGTACTACAAGGTACTACAAGGTACTACAAGGTACTACAAGGTACTACAAGGTACTACAAGGTACTACAAGGTACTACAAGGTACTACAAGGTACTACAAGGTACTACAAGGTACTACAAGGTACTACAAGGTACTACAAGGTACTACAAGGTACTACAAGGTACTACAAGGTACTACAAGGTACTACAAGGTACTACAAGGTACTACAAGGTACTACAAGGTACTACAAGGTACTACAAGGTACTACAAGGTACTACAAGGTACTACAAGGTACTACAAGGTACTACAAGGTACTACAAGGTACTACAAGGTACTACAAGGTACTACAAGGTACTACAAGGTACTACAAGGTACTACAAGGTACTACAAGGTACTACAAGGTACTACAAGGTACTACAAGGTACTACAAGGTACTACAAGGTACTACAAGGTACTACAAGGTACTACAAGGTACTACAAGGTACTACAAGGTACTACAAGGTACTACAAGGTACTACAAGGTACTACAAGGTACTACAAGGTACTACAAGGTACTACAAGGTACTACAAGGTACTACAAGGTACTACAAGGTACTACAAGGTACTACAAGGTACTACAAGGTACTACAAGGTACTACAAGGTACTACAAGGTACTACAAGGTACTACAAGGTACTACAAGGTACTACAAGGTACTACAAGGTACTACAAGGTACTACAAGGTACTACAAGGTACTACAAGGTACTACAAGGTACTACAAGGTACTACAAGGTACTACAAGGTACTACAAGGTACTACAAGGTACTACAAGGTACTACAAGGTACTACAAGGTACTACAAGGTACTACAAGGTACTACAAGGTACTACAAGGTACTACAAGGTACTACAAGGTACTACAAGGTACTACAAGGTACTACAAGGTACTACAAGGTACCTCTACTTTTCTCTGAGCTACTCTTCTCCTCTCTACTTTTCTCTGAGCTACTCTTCTCTTCTCTACTTTTCTCTGAGCTACTCTTCTCTTCTCTACTTTTCTCTGAGCTACTCTTCTCTTCTCTACTTTTCTCTCAGCTACTCTTCTCTTCTCTACTTTTCTCTCAGCTACTCTTCTCTTCTCTTTTCTAGCTCATCCGTAACTCGGAGTTTCTCTATGAAACCTTCTTTGATTAACCCATCGAGGGCTATCGTACGTGCAGACCTATATAGGTATACATAGGCATATGTGATCGCATGTGTATATTTACGCATACGTCAATATATCAACCTAGTCCTGCATATAGATATCTGAATCCAATCAGCGTGTTATCAATTTGGCAAGGCAAGCACAAACACACACACACACACACCTTACTAGCGTTTATTGGTGTACCACTGGCTATTATTGCTGGTTATTCCGCATACTTAACCACTATCAACCATAATTAACCATAAAGTAAAACCATGGTCTCCCCAAGGTGAAAACCACCACCTAGTGGTTGTTTAATTAATCATTATTGTTGGCTATTGTCCACTAGTTAACCATGAACCATTTATAGCCATATTGGTTGGTATATCCCCCACTACTGTTTGTATTCCCTATTCAATTCTCAACAGCTATTTGTCACTATGAAACAACCATTGACCATAGTTAACCATAGTCAACCAAATTTATATAACCATCTTTAGCCATAGTTAACCATAGTGATCATAGTTAATTAATTACCAATAAAAAAATATAACGGACTCCAAAAAGAAAACACCAATGTAATGCTGTAATACAACCCCTATCAAAAAACAACACTACAAAACCGAGCAAATCCCAATATAGTTCTTTCAGCCATTAGTTAACCATTGGTTAAGCACTATTAACCATAGTGAACCACAATTAACCACCAACCAAGGGTTTCCAACCAAGGGTTTCAAACCATGGTTAACCACTACCAACTACAATCAACCATAGAAAAGTCCAATGGTTAATTCCCATATAGCCCCTATGTAAATCCTACAAAAAGCCATATATTCTGTATCTAACATGTCTCTCACCCATAAATCCTATGAAAAGCCATATAACCTCTATGTAAATCTTATGATAAAAATGCAATGGTAAACCCTATGAGTCCAATGGTTAATCCCCATATAACCTCTATGTAAATCTTATGAATCCTATGTTCTCCCCCACAAAACCCAGCACTTCTGTCTCCAACACGGCACCCAGTGATTGCCATCCTCGGATCCGGAAAGGCACCTGCGAAGGCCTCCGCGACGTGCTGGCCGCTGGCGCCATGGCCTGAGTGGAAGTGGCAACAGGAACGGCGAGAGCCCAATTTCAACACAGCGCAAGCTGTGCAGTTTTTCATACTAATCAATCAATGAATCAATTTAATATCTTGAATAGTGATCAATCAATGGTTCAATAATAGTCACTTTCATAACTCATCATGTATCAGAATTACAAGGTATCTATCTCCGTATCACCAGATATCTCCTTGTATCTAGTGAATATCTGCATACACATGCAAGCGTCATTACCATTGGCAACCAAAATGACCAATTGAATGTTGAATGTGACCATCTATAACCCTCAATCAATCTTGATGTATCTTGATCACCTAACATTCTAAACCATTTCAGAACCAATCTTGATAATCCATGATTATCTGTAATCAACCAGCCGAAACCATGTATGATCCTTCTTAAGTATTTGGTGGTTGTAACCCTATGAAAAAAACTTGCCAACCAACAAACCCAAATTTGTTAATACTAGGCAAAATAAAACATGCCAATCAAACCACCAGCCATTCTTATGCATTCTGACCTCACTTGATCCCTTACCTCACTTATTCTGACTTATTTTCTAGCCCTTATCAAAACAATTATAACCCTTATTTGCTAGCCCTTCTGAACCCTTTACTCACTATTCACCAAGGTCACCCTTACTCAAACTTACTCATCAACCATTTTCACTATGGCATTCCTTCCCTCTGATCCACATCTCACGGTGTACTGTCCACCACTGGGCCGCCACGCTGGCAACGTCAGCTCCGAGATGGACAAACGCCGCGCCACAGGGGGAGGGCGACGGCTCGGGGCCACATCCACCACCTGGCTATGACAGAGCCATGGTTGTCAGAGGGTCAACGGCTTGGCAGCATGGATGGGGAGTGATGCTGGTTGATGATGCTGGTTGATGACGACGATGATGATGATGATGATGATGATGATGATGATGATGATGATGATGATGATGATACTTATGATGGTTTCTATTTTTGGTAGATACTGATGATACGATCTGGTATAACCATTGGCAGTTCCTCTACTTGATACTTATGATTCTGGATGTCAATGTTGATGGTTTGTATCTGATGGTTTGCACTTAATGATGGTTCCTAATAGGTTGGCTATCTGATCTATCTGACTGATACTTATGATGGTCACTAAGTGATACTTATGAATCCTCAGTAGTTATTTGGTTGATATCAACTTCATAGCCAACTGGATGGTTAATTGGAAGCTGTCTAAGAATTATCTGGTTGATAGTTATCAATTTCATAGCCAATTGGTGGCTGAAATGAGCATCGGGTGGCAAGTTCTCTAGCCAACGGGTGGCTACTTGATCACTAGTCGTTGGCTGCTGATGGTTACTGTAAGTAGTTCATTGGCGGCGAATGAGCATGCCGCTTGGTGGCTTGTTGATGCCAAGAATGTGCGAGTTAATTTCAAGCCGACCACTAGTCAAACTGTGGGGATATTCCAGTACCACTATTCCAGAAAACTAGTAACAGTTTGACTAGTTTGGAAACCACTAGTGATAGTAACTGTACCACTATAGTCAAACTAGCCACTCGTCAAAAGCCACTAGTCAACACACTTGACTTTTAATGGCTTTTGGCTGGTTCATAGAAGCCCATGTTGGTCAAACCGGTTGTCAACCATCAAGCACGCTCAACGACGAGTAATTAACCCATGGTTGATTCTGACTCCATAGCATGACCCCGCAGCTGCATAACCACACTACCATCAACCACTGGTCAACTGAAAGTAAGTTATCCATAGCTAGCGGTTAGTTATCACCGTGAAGTGGGATCATGGTTATGAGTTATCCACTGGTTAGTCAGTTATCCACTGTGAGTTATTTTAGCTATTGACTCATGGTTTATTTTGATCAAGTAACACTCTGTCTAACAGTACAGCTAGAGTGATCTCAAAGTATGTGGTTTGATCACTCTATAAGAGCACAACTATATGGCTATGGGTCAAAACCCTTGGTCCCCCTGGTTCCCCATCATTTACCATTGTTTTCCCTATGAAATTGTTGGTTGTAAACCCCCATGAAATTGGTTGGTTAATATTGACCCATAGCCATAGCCATATAGTTGGTATATCCTCTATTATTGTTGGTTATCATCCATTATTATCAACCATTAACCAGCTATTATTAACCATTAGTTGGTTGGTTAACTGCTTGACCCATAGCCATATGTGGGATCACGATCCCAGCCCTCGCGCCGCGCCTCAGCATCTCCCTGAGGCACAGCCTGGGGCTGCCCTGGCAAGCGAGGGAGGGCCGTCCTGGAGCTGCGCTCAGCGGTGGTTGGTTGGTCGGTGATTGTAAGCGTCGATGATCAACACACGGGGATATGAGTGTTTGTCAAAATAGGGTTACCCCCAAATCATCCAATTTAAACCATTTGTGGTAATAAATCATCCATTTTTTGGGTTCCCTATTTTGAGAAACCACCATATGAAGGATGGTAATCACTGGGTACTATGAGCATCAACTGGTTATCAATCATGGTTACCACAACCGTTGATAAACAGTCGTTGTGGAGATGAATCGGTTTTTGATGTCACTAGGTCAAGCTTAAGCGTTATTCGTTGTTGGTATCCCCTGTTGAATAACATGACCATGGCTACCAACTAGGGATACAAACTTAGTGGTTAGGCTTAACCATGGTCATGTTGTTTGTATCCCCACTGTTGGTATCCCCTTAGAGTGGTCGAACCTGGACGGCCAGGAAGCGGGGGGCCCCTGGACTCGCCTCGCCTGCCGGGCCATGCTAAGCCATGGATTTGGGGATCTGATTGGCAGTCTGGGGGGAAGTTCACCCGCACCAAAACGTCCAACATGTCAAGGTCAGCAAGGTCTAGAAATGTACTGCCAACGGGCGAAGAAACAATGTATGAACACAGTTGTGATTCTGATTGCATGGGGCTTGACACTTGTTATGCATTGATTAAATGGTACTACACAACTACCCTCAGTGGTTCTGCTCATCTGTAGTGTTATTTAAACAATGGTCTAGAAGTATGTGCATGCATCTCTCTCTTTTTATATATGTATATTTCAATGGCCGCACTATGCTGCAGTGATCCAAGGAACAATATTGTTTCCAACCGTTACAGTTACAGAGTTAACTGTTGACCTTGAGGGGTGCAAGCGAACCAAAGTCAGCCGTTGGTTGTCCCGCGTATTCTCACGTGTGCAGTTGCAGGTATCAACAGCAGCATTGCTTCACCAAAATATCAGCCTGCTGACATGAATCATATATTGGTAAATGTTGGTATCTCACTCCGTGACGCTCACGGAAAAACCAAATCCAAGATTGCTCCCTATCACCATGTTGATGATCGTCCTCTGTAGATTGATCCTTCCTCTTCTACGACTGGTGATCATGCCTGCACGGACCAATTATATTTCTGATTGTCCCCTGCAGTTGGTATATCCGTACAATTTGATTTATCCCAAAATAGTGCACCCACCAGGAATGGCTGAAGTTTCCCTGTATGAATCAATGTCTTTTAGAGGATGGTTACAGTGGTAGGTACATGTAGGTACCAACATCTACGGGCAAACAAATACGTAGTTACATAGTTGTTCAACCATTTTGGTTGCTGATTCTCCCCTACAAAACTGCTCTAAACACACCATTTATGGACAAACCCTAATTGGTTCTTCCAGGAAGTTGAGCTTCCACTCGCGCACCTTCCATCGGCAAACTTTCGATCCTCGGCACCTTTCAAGGTAGGCAGAAGCTGTGCACTGCTATATGGGGGTTGTACACTGAAAGGTTTTCAAAAAAACAGGGGCTACCCGAAAATTATCCTTTAAAATAAACCATTTATATACATAATGGCAAAGCAACCATTTTTGGGGATTTTCAATTTTGAGAACCACCATGTATACGGATGGTTTGATGATGAAAAAACTGATACGAACCGAGACATATCAGCTGGTCTTTGTAGCAGCTAATCATGTTCAATCATTTCATTGCAACTATTATCATTAACAATATCATTACGGAGATACTCCATGGTGCTTGTCTCATTTACATACTGGTAGTTCTATATACAGATATGAATATACATCAGCACGATGGAATATTTTGCTTATCAACCCTCATTGGGCTTGCTATACTTTTTTCGCCTACACTCGTCACCATCATGAACAAGTCTACAAATAAACCTTTGGCAATAATCAATTTCCGTTGGTTTCTAACACATCTGTGACATCAAGAGATCTTACTGGCACCGCAAGGCACTGACGCCAAACTGGTATACTGGGCCTTGGGGTTTATGCTCAAGCCGCTCTGCAAGACTTGGAATGGCATGACATCAAGGTACCCATCCACATGATTCAACCAATCAAAAACGATATCTAGGTGGCCCTTCCATGTAGAACAAATACATCTAACAAATACAATTTCAAATTGGTGGGGCTTAAAGCAATATCTTTCCACCGATTTAATTCATTGCCAGTGTTGGCTCTGTCATCCTGTCCCTCAACTTCCCGTTAAATCATGACCCAACAATTGACAATAGGTCACATGGATGTATCATTGACAATTTTCTCCAATAGAGATTGTTGCTAACCAAGACTGGTATTCCACAAATTCACCATAAGTATCTGTGTTTCTTGTGGGCTCTTTCTCGGGGCCATCGAATCATGCCCATCATCAAAGCAATCCAGTGATGATGCTGCTCACCTGCAGAAATAGATGGAACCAATAGTAATGAGTCTGTATCGACCATACATGGATGGCTGTAACCTTGGGCAGTTGGTTCTTTGTAAACCATTGACGAGATTACTTTCTCCGATCATTTGTGGCGATTGTCTTAGGGGGTCGTTCATATTGGGGGCTCATGGACAAACACCGAACGCCAAGCAACCCGGCTGCCAAATATTGAAGTATTTTTTTTGCAAACAATCATATTATCTTCGACTCTGGCAGTTGGGTTTTTCCAAAGAGAGAACTTTACCAAGATGCAATAGCAGCTGGGGGTCACAAGCCTCTTCACACATGACACTGAATTCAGCTTGTTGAAGTTTGAGTGTAAATCCTTCTTTAATATCCTTTAATTAATGATCTTTCTTACTGTTGGTTATCTGGTTGGTGGTTTCAACCCCCTTTGAAAAATATTGGTAAATCAATCAATCACTTCTTAGTACTGGTGAACATTGAAATGTTTAAACCACCAACTAGACCGTCAACGATTCGTTGGGGATGGCATGCTACTTTGCTGCATGGGAATGTCGGTGCTCGCTTTGCGCCAGCGATCCAGCTGAGAACCGGATTCCATACTGATTCCAGGTTGTATCTGATCACCCGAAAACCATCTCAAGAAATGCTAGGAATTCAGTTTTGATGCCATTACAACTATCATGGCTACTTACCCAATATTGTTGCTGCTCTTGTCGTTGTTGCTCTTCCTGGTGTTCTTGCGAGGTCTCGGCTTTTGGTCGGTGGTGTTACTTACAACTGCCACGGATCGTCGTATCCGATCTCTCCAGCAACCCCCGCCACAAGGCCTCGAGAAGAATGTCGCGAACTGGAGCGACTGGCCTAACAAAGGGATGCTTGTGAAGCACCAGCGCACCCAGGAATCCAAGTACAATGACGGCAACGGAGTTGTTAGTGTTGGCGACAGTCATGACTACAGTTTCATTCCAAACTGCAAAAGACATGGATGGTCAATAACCGCGATATACCACTGTCCATTTTCAACCAGCACTACATACTGTAAACTGTAAACACTTAGCTTTCAAAACAAGTCAAACCAACATTTGTAGACCAGACTTAGGACCATTTCATGGACCACGAAGTGGAATGCAGTAAAATGCCAGGCAGCTCTCAGCTCTTGGGACCAGAAACTTGCCCAAAATCGCAATACGTGGCGGTCGCTTCAGCTTGTCAAGTCATAATCTACCAGATTCCGCTATCAGTATGTTGAGTTTGGTTGCTTGTATAACCTCATTCTTGAGTTGCTGATACCCTCATTGATACCCAATCAACAAATATCAACAAGGCCCCTAGCTGATACCCAATCAACAAGGCCCCCGCAATCAGCTGGACCCAACCAGATCTCCGTGCGCCTCCACCTGCCCTCGCGAGGTCGGAGGCGTCGCTGGAGAATACACGGCTTCCGTGTGCCCCACGGGATGCTCGCCTGCCGCGGCAAGCAGGGACAACCACCACGGCTATGACCTACGGATCGAACCATTCATCCACACATCGACCATAGCCATGACTCAACGTCACCGACATCAACTACCATCCTTAACGCTTGACCCCATCCTCAACCATCAACATCATCAACATCCACCATAGCCTTCACCATCCTACCGGACTCCTCCCCATCCTTCACCCCTTCTCCCACCTGGTCCAGCCCCAGCCCTTCCCCCGGGTCCTTCCGTAGGGTCCCCCGCTGCCTGTGGCTCTGGGTGCCCC
>VSDK01028911.1:20482-69604 GCA_009767595.1 Symbiodinium kawagutii
AACGGGGGAAGCCGTGGGGAAGGATGGTGGGGGTGGTGGAGCCGTGGAGCTTAAGGGATGGGTGGTTCAGTGTGGTTCAGCTTGGTTCAGCTTGGTTATAGTTTTCTATGAATGCTTGGTGAATGTTGGTGATAGGTTAGACATGGTTGTGTGGTGATTGGTGGTTAGAATGCTCAGCGAGGCAAGGGGATTTTCCATATGCTGATGGGTTCACGGCTGGGCCGGCGTTCGTGGCGGATAGCAGCTGCATAACCAGGGAAATCGCTGGAGAAACCCCTAGTATAGCTGAGTAGGCACTGGGACGGGATATACTCATGATGGACTACACGAATCCCTGCAAATTCAGGAGAAGAACTAGTCTTGTGTTCGGCTTCGCAGCCCCTTAGAAAACTCAGGGCACTTTCCACCTCGTGCGCTGTCATGGCAATCATGGAGATGAGATTGTTGTAGGAGATGTTGTTGGCATCCTGAGGCAAGTCGGTTTGCGACAAAAATGATGGGTATTCATGGCAAGATTTACCAACAGAAACGACCCGGTTTGTATGGAAACATCCCAGCACCATGAAGTATTTGGGCAACGGCAGCAACGCAAAGTTTTTCGCCAGAATGACCAGGGAAACGCGCCAACAAAAAAGTGGAGAAAGTACTTAGTGGAAAAGAACTTGCTACACATCTCACCCAGTACTTTATGTCAATAGTACTCACAACTGTTTATGAACCATGACTTGAAAAAGGCAGGGTATGTTGAGTTGGTCAAGTTAACACTTTAGGAAAAACGTGGTTGATGCCTTTAATGAGCCAAGCGATCAACAATGATCATATATAAATCCACCATGTTCAACGATGGTTAATTATCAATTCACCATATCAAGCATCATGTTCCGGCTTTATCAGCTGCGACTCTCAGGGTCCCAACCCTTCTCAAGGCCATGATTGCGACTGTTGAAAGACCATCCTCATCGATTACCATCCATCAACCATTACTGAGTCATTCTACTAGGTCATTACTGACCATCGCGCCTTGCAAACCATCAACCTTCGCCAACTACCAATCACAACTATATCTATAAACAATTCTCAAACATCAATTCACTATCTCCAATCATCAATTCGCCTCACTAAGCAGTCACCATCCAGAAAGTCTCCCAGCTCTCCACACATCCTCAAACCACATTATGATGGTTTCTTAAAATGAGGGTACACCCAAATCATCCAATATTGATTACAGTAATAAATGACCGAGCCTTTTTCCAAAACATTATATTAATATAATGAATCCAACTCATAAACAAACCATTTTTCCGGTACCCCAAACATTTAAGAAACCGCCATGTTTGCACGGCCAGGCTCCACAAATCTTCGCAACACATCCGCAGCACAGCTGGCAGCCCTTGAGGGCGTCCAGCTGTTTTCAGCCTCGGAGATGCAAACCATGCGCGCGGCGACGCGTCTCCAGAAAAGGAGTCGTGCCACGAAGGCGCCGCGGCTCCAGCCATGTGTGGGTGAGTTGATAGTTAAATTGATTTATCTATCAGTTATTAATAGTTGATAATTAGTTGATAGTTAGTTGATATTGCTTTAGCTACCAATTTAACCATCAACTATCAATTTAACCATCAGTTAAGTTGATGGTTGAATGCCACCACCAGCCAGTGCTCGATGATTGCGATATTAATTGATGTGTAAAGCGCGGGTCATAAATTAAACAAATGTATAACGGATGGTCGATGATGGTTAACCGGGTCAATGATGGTAATGATGGTTGGGATGATGTTTGAAACCATGGTGAATAAACGGGTCAATGATGTTTGACGATGGTGAGTTCATGATGAAGTTTGACGGTGAAGTTTCAGGGCTCCTTGGTGGACAACTGATGGTGAACCTGGATGGTTCATAGATAGTTAATGATGGTGAATTCTGGTTGATGGTCGGTTGGTGGCCAATACTTGGTGGTTTACGTAGCTGAGCAGCTTATGAAGCCCCTTGCTTGGCCAGTGGCCGAGTGCGTAGACGGACGTTGTGAAAATGGACATTCACCCATCAACCGAACACATGAAAAGCGGTGTATGTATGATCCGCACGTATCAAATGCATGTGTACTTGTACATTGGGTAAACATTACTTCTTTTGGTAGACTTGAACATTTCCCCAATACAAATGCTTCATTTTTGGGATGCTTGGCGTAACGCCATGGCGGTACCGATGCATGCATACCATCCAGCCCTTGGCCCTGGAACACCAGCTCGAACCACAGCCACACTGCACCAAATTCACCATCCTGCCCACAAACCATCAGCTACTACCACTCCATAATTCATCGCTATAACCCCGTAATACATGCACATGATCCATGCAAACATCTAGATATCATCAATAGACATACAACAGTGTCTTAACCAATCAACTCATAAACAACAAATGAGGAATACTTTCACAAAACCAATAATCTAAACATATATTACAACATATTCATACATATCGTTGATTACACTTAATAGATTCATTGAAACACATTGAATCTATACTTAGATCCTATACTTAAACATCAACTTTGCTACATATCTTCGACGTTGCTTCATCCAAGGGGCCGCCGCGCGGCCAATCACGGCGCCAGCCGCCTGCGAGGCGCACTGCAGCGCCAGATCGCTGGAGAAGCCGCAGGCCTTTCGGCGGGGCCCAGTGGTGGCAGGGGAGATCCTTGGGTGATGCTCGGGTGGTGCTTGGGTGAGGCTTAGGTGAGGTTTGGGTGAGTTTTGGGTGGTGTCTAGGTGTTGATGAACAAAGATTGGTTGATGGTGAATGGTTGGGGGTTGGTTTGAGGTGGTGAGTTGGTAGTTGCTGGTTGACAAGGACCAAGTGATTGAAAAGGCTTGGCTTAGTTGCTGGTTAGTTGACGGTTCATAAGGATCGGGTGATGGTTAATTGATACTCAGGTAATTGATAATCTGTTAATGGCGGTGGTTTAATGATAGTTCGTTGATGGTAATGGATGATCATCATTTGATGGTCAACGGATGGCTTACGGCTTACGTACCAACCAATGGTTGATAATGGTGAATTACTGATTTAGGTTGAATTACCAAGGTTTCAAAACGGTCAGCGCTGGTTCAGTGATGATTTGTTGATGGATTGTAATATGATGACTGATACTGCTGGACGAGTGATAACAAATTGATGCTTGATTGTGGTTTTTGTCGGGTAGCAATAACTAAGTACCAGTCGTTATTTACTACGGTAGATACTGGTAGATCAGAAGTTTATCACGGTTAAGTGACATTATAACATTTCAATGAACTGGCTCTATAATCATCAATTTTATCGATACTGTTCAAATACATTGCCTCAAGAATGGCAAGCAATGGAATGCAATGGGTGATGAGTGACAATGCGTAGTTGATGGTCATAATTTTGGTACTTCTTGATAATGGTGAATGAACGGTTTCTGCAACCAATGTTTGATAGTGTTTTTTAGCGGCTTATCGTGCTGGACAACAATGAACTCGGGTTCATAATACTGATTAATCTGACTAACAACAATGCCGTTGATTATGGATAATAATGAATATATATATATATTATAGTGGTTAGTTGATATCTGATAAGGATGGTGAATGATTGATAATGGTTTGGGAAAGGCTCGGAAGTACCAAGGGGCAATGATGCTTTACAAATGGTTGACATTCGTGAATAAAAACTAAGTGTTTCATAAGTGTGAATACTGCATCATTGTAATGAATGATTGTTGAGGATGGATGCCAATGGCTTGCATTGCATGTACATCATTGATAATTAATGTTGACAACAGTCCACGGTGATTCAATACGATGCTTTTATGACGGCTGATGACTGATATCTGGTGCTCCAACTATTGGCAATAGCGATGTCTGAAAACAAACATGCAGTAGATTACCTAGAGCGGTTTGCAGCTCTACCTTGGATTGAACCGAACCATGTATCTACTCAAAAAAGATCATTGCGCATGAGCATGATGGCTATGCAATGGTTGGTGACAAATTGTAAAGTGGAGTTTTTCCACCCACAGAAAGATTCTTGGTGTGATTGGGCTATATAAGCTATCACAAACTGGCAACCATCCCTACCATTTGCTTAGGGCGCTCCTGGTCCTCCCCTTCAAAGGGCTAGGGTAGGATACCTCTGGCAAAGCTCATCGCTCAAACCGGCTCTAACCATCAGCCAGATCCATCAGTTTTGGTTGGTCCCATCCGATGCTCGTCACCATCCCCGGCTTGCCAGGCTTGTCCAGTCGCACCTGTGCTGCTGCTAGAGCTTCGCTGGTTGCCTTGGTCCGCTTGAGCGTGGTTAAGCAATGGATAGAGCCAATGTTATAACCAATGGCATCCAGAATGTTGCGAACATGTTAGTGTTCAAACACATATGCATATCTAGATTATACATAGCAGTGCTTGAAATGTCCATGCACAAATCAGACCAGAATGACACGTTTACATCGAATATGGTGGTTTCTGTTTATCAGAAGATTGATTTCTCTGTATGCATCTATGCCGAATAAACTGCTTTGTGTGCGCACGATGTGTCAACATTTATATGCACAAATCAGGATTTATTTTTTGCAAGACCAGGGATCCAAGCGCGCATCAATCTGGGAATTGCGGTAAGTGTGCGTTTATATCTATACCGTTACTTTCCATGTACATGCAAATGCTGCGATATGGATGCTATAAATATGAATATACATATTATATACAGAATATATATATATACACAAATACACATATTTTGAAACAGCAAAAACAATCAAGGGGTCTGTGCTTCCCTGGTCAAAAGCCATCAAAAGGACTCTTTTTGCCAAGAAAACGTTTGACAAAGAAGGCTTCATGCCCGGAGTCCACGAGAACTACAGAAAAATCAAAAAACATGTACCGTACAAGGTGGGCCCCAACCACTTGTAAGTTGGTTTATAAATTACTTAGCTGGGGTTAACTACCAGTCCAGTTGTAGAGGCTATAACCCAACTTATAACTGCCAGGGGCCCACCTTGTACCCCCAAAAATACCTACAATAGAAACAATTCGAAAACGCACATCTGTAAATACCCCATCCATTGACATGCTATCATGTCCGTCTGATTTCTATGAGTGTTTCCCAAAATAGAGGATCCCCCAAATCATCCCATATTAATCAATGTCCTTTTGATAAACCACCCATTTTTGTGATCCCCAAACTGGCGGTCGGTCGAAACCACCATGTTTTTGAAGCGACGGATTGGATCCCTCCACTTGGACAACAGAACTAATGTTGGTTTCTGATTAGTGTAACCCCCCCTAAAGTAATGAAAATAGGCATGAAACCAACAGGTAAATACGATCATCAGAAACCAACATTATCGAGCCCCCCTCACTAACCATTGTTTCCCTATTATTGGTTGGTTATTAACCCCCATTATTGGTTGGTTAATATTGACCTATAGCCAACTATCGAGCTGAAAGATCTCACCCTCAGCAGCTGGCCATGTTCGTGGCATCTTGGGACGAATATCCCAACTGGGCGGCTGCCTGGACGCTGTCCAGCTGGGACCACTGAATGATCCCACGGGAAGGCGGTCGAACCTTGGTATGAACCAGTATCAACCAATGCCATCCACGTGAATGGTTGACACAACTGAATGTAGTGAATTATTGGTATGAATAAGATCTGTTCAAGTTTGTGTCAGCCAATAAATACCGAAATTTTGGAGGGGTGGCTATAGGCAAGTGATGAAGGCATCCACCTCCAGTTCTCGCCCAACGGGGTATGCATCTATAGAGCTGAAAGGATGCGTAGCCCCACACATGGTCATGTTGGCAGCGGGGAAACCACCATCCTTTTCTGGCTGGACTCATGTGCATTCATGACCAGGTATACAGTATCAAATACTCAACTTGCTACAAGGTGGGCCCCTGGCAGTTATAAGTTGGGTTATAACCTCTACAACTGGTAGTTAACCCCGGTTAACCCCAGTTAAGTTATTTATAAACCAACTTACAAGTGGTTGGGGGCCCACCTTGTAGCTGGTCACTGACCAACACCAATGCCCATTAGCAATGAAACCCATGACCAGTTCTTAGTCTCCATGACCCGGTGGTCTCTGATGAGCTGACTTCAGCATGTGGACAACTGTTGAGCTCCAACAGGAACCAACAGGAACTATAATTGGTTGGTTTCTCAAAATAGCGGTGCCCCCAAATCATCCTTTCAAAACCGTTTTGAAACTAAACCAACCCATTTTGGGGGTTCCCGATTTTGAGAAATCACCAAATAATGATCTGTTGGTTCTGGTTGGAATACTGATCATGCATTGATAACCAACATTCATTGGTAGCCAACAAGAACTGACAAGAAGTCTAGAATCTTGACCTAATGGTCAATGAACTCCTCAGGATCACCAACTATTCACCTATGACAACTAACAATCAAGTACCAACCAATCATTATCACTAATAATCATTATCACTAATAGTAAATCGACAATCAATGGTCAACACCCTCCATCCTCTCCATCCAATGAATTATTTGAACAAGCACTAGCCACTAGTAGTTTCTGCTGGGTTGTTGACCTATGGATGACTTTTGGATGTGTGGCATCAAACAACTCACCAGTTGATTCTACTGGCTGATCCAGGTGTCCGGCTCTCCAACATCTTCAAGCAATGGCGGATGTGTATGACATGCAGTCTGGTGTGGTTATTGGCTTGAAAAGAAACACATTTGAGGGAACATCTATATATGTCTATAAGTGTTTATTCATTTATTTATGTATCTTTTCATTTACTTATCTACTTATTTATCTATTTATCTATTTATTTATTCTATGTAAAATAAAAATATATATATATATATAAATACATGGGTAGATATATTCAGGTATGGACCCAAACATGCACATGGACTTAAAACACAGAAATCACGTCATATATGTAGAAATAGCGCAAAAATCTATAATCGTGATAACAAAAACAATACACATATACCAATCCCCCAAATAGCACATAATAAGTTTCTTGAACACGTTTGCGCCAACCATCAACCACCATGCCTCAGCAGCCGCCACGCCGGCGCAGAGAGCCGCCAATTCGTTAGTGTCTTTCTCCTCCAGACCCTGCATGTCGCTGCTGTATCCGTTTCCAGGGGTCTGTTTATCCGCCAAAAGGTCTGCCATTCGTTGGCGTCTTGAAATACATGCAAACACATGTGGAGTCCAAAACTATTTTAGATCATTTTAGTATGTAAACGTATGCCGGTGCACCAACAAAAGCAACTGTCCTTCTCGGCAAAACATAACATGGAAGGAACACATCCATGACTCGCATGCATGCATACATGCATACACGCAACATACATTATATTACATTACATTGCATTACATTGCATTGCATCACATCACATCACATCACCTCACATTACATCACGTGACATCACATCACCTCACATTACATCACATCACATTACATAACATCAAATTGCATTGCATTACATTTACATTTACATTTGCAATTTATTACATTACATTACACGACATTGCATGGCATTGCATTGCATTCCGTTCCACTGCGGTACATTACATTACATTAATTCTTTAAGTAATCAACTAATTAGTTAATTCATAGATTGTTAACCCCCATTGGCCACAATTTACGATCCTTTACTGACCTTACTGAGAGTTACTCATTCATTCAGTGTTTGTTTACACAGCAAAAGAAAACAAATCACTACGCATGGTTTGTAGCATCCAATGGCTGGTGGCAATCGAAACCACGAGATTATGGCAGGATATGGTAGGTATGTCTTCATGAATTTCTGTGAGTTAGTTGGTGTCGGAACAGCATTCTTTCTCAAAATAAGGGACCCCAAAAATGCGTGGTTTAGTACCATAAATGGTTGAGGCCTTTGCTTGCCGTTCTGATTTTTCTCATGAAATTAGGGCAGTACAAGTACCAAAACTGGTTTTGTTTCTGAATGGGTGAGGATAAGACCGTTAATGGATAGTCCCCACGTTGCTGTGTTTTCGCTTTCCTCGTGGTGTTCAATCCGTGGATGCTTCAATATGGATTTGCTCATTCCTTGGCTCTCGCCAAACCTCAAGTTTCCTCTCAGAAACTATCTGCTCAGTAAGAGTGAATAGCTCTGATGAACCATCACTAATCATCTTTAAGCACTATGAATCATCATTATCCACTATTAGCTATCATCGAGTACTAAACTGCAACATGAATAGGACAGTTACTGATTCATACATTGCTCAAAAAAAGCGCAAAAACAACAATGAGTATTGATCATTATTGATCTACATTGTTGCCCCTGATGTCAAGTGTTGACATCAGATCAAATGATCCAAGAAGAAACAACAAACAAGAAAACACACGACAACAATGCTAAAGCTATATAAATAACCCCCTCTGTGGATGAATCCCGAGCTGCTTCAAGTAAATTGGGGGTAACTTTTTGAGAGCTGGATCTACCATCCCTACCATCATCAACAACTATTCTTGGTCATGATGTTTTACTATTAGCCAATAATTCACAATTTTAAAAGTTCACATACAAAAATAACTCGTCTCATTTCTAATTTGCTTTTATCATTCACCATACTTTATCATCTCTTATCCATTCACTTGTCCATTTCACTCATCCATTGGCTTATCATAAGTGATAGTATCCATACATCTCATCATAAGTGGCTTATTTCATTCATCCATTGGCTTATCTATAAAGGAACTCTGCATCTCCGGTGATCACCACCGATCCGCTGCGCCTTCTCCTTCATGGCCACCTGAACGGCCGAGGCGGCTTCCTGAGCAGCCTGCTTTGGGTTGCCAGGACCCACCTGCTGCGCAGGTGCGGGATGGCAAAAACCATGAGGTGCTCAGGGATGGGTTACAATGGGGGTCTCTTTAAATGGAGGGACCCCCAAGCTATGGTTGGTTTATTACTATAATTGACTACTAGTAGATGATTGGGGGGGTACCCCTATTCTAAGAAACACCCAATGGTTGAGAGTCATTCGTGGTGAATGAGGTCCTTGATGGTCTTGAATAGCAATTTAATGATCATTAACTGTGATGGTTAATGATGGTTAATGATGTTTAATGATGGTTAATGATCATTGGATGGTCCTTGATGGTTGATAGCAGTGAATGCTGGTGAATGATGGTTAATGATAGACTGGCCAGCAACTATGATGGTTAATGATCATTGGATGATCAGTGGTCAACAATTTTTCATGGCAAAACATGCTTGAAGATGAGCAATGAATGGCTACCTTATTAATCATCCTCAACAGCCATGACTTAAACCTTGCTTTTCGCTGTCCACCACCTTTCATTCCTGTCATTACCTATCAGCATTATCCATATTCATGGCATTATTAACCACTAGCCCTTACCAGCGTCCGCCATTGTCAACCACTCTTACCCATTGTTCAGTCGTCAAGCCTGGAATCGGCAATGCAAGAGTGTTTCTCAAAATTGGGGTAGCCGGGTAGCCCAACATGATCTGATCAAACAACTAGTCGTTTTTAGTAGTTCACCATCCATTTTTTGTGTACCCCCCTTTTCAGAAACCACCGTTGATATATACCATTCTTGTTGGTCATTCTCCCCTGTTATTGACCCTTTGGTTGTAACCCGTGTGGTTGGCACCATTCCCTAATATTTTATATGATAACTACCATCAACCATTGTTAGCCACTATAGTCAACAATATGTACATAACCCCTACATAACCCTATGCCATTGTCCCCTCCTATTCATCGTTATATGATAGTTTATAACGATTGCTATTCCTTTTGATCCCCTTATCATCAACCATTCTTGCTGGTTATAGCCACCAAAATTTCCCTATATTGATGATCATCAATCACCATTGGTCACTTATCAAACCCTGCATATCCCCTACTGGTTGGTGGTTTCATCCCTATGAAAAATATTAGTCAACCAACCAACCATTTGTCAATACCAGGGAAAATTCAAACATGCTTGAAACCAATATCTCGTTGTAGTTTAGCCATTTTTGCTGGAGTTCTTATCCCCGATTATTAACAACAATAGTCCCGAGAAACCACTATAATGAACCATTATAACCATGGTTGCTTACATAGCTATTTAGTCCAATAGTCGTGTAAACCATAGAACAGTAACCCAGTAGTTTAAGCGTAGTTTTACACCCATAGTTGTTTAGTCCAATAGTTGAGTCCAATAGTAGTTTAATAGTAGTTTAAACCATTAACCATACTCAATCGTTTAACCATTAACCATTAATCATAGTAGTTTAATAGTTTAAACCAATAGTTTAAATAATGGTTAAACCATTGACCGTTTAATAGTTCAACCATTAACTATACTAACCATTCTAACCACTATGATAACCATTATAACCATGATTGTTTAACCAACATGAACCACTATTATCCCTCTTGGACCTCCAGCTTAACCATGGCCTATCAGCTGGACCTGTTCAGCCCACCTGACGGCCCAACGAAGTGGCCATCTTCTTCCCGGATCTGAAGGCGCCCAGGGGAGGAGCAGCCATGGTAGTGGGCTACAGGTGAATGGTTTGATTGAGAAGCAAAGTTTATATGGGTTATGGAGGTTGATTATCGCTGATGCTGGGTAAAAATAGCTGGGTGAATGATTTGGTTGAGAAGCAAAGTGTATATATGGGTGTTTCTTAAAATGGAAGTACCCCCCAAAATGGACGGTTTGTAAGTATAAATGATTGTCCTAGAGGATGATTTAGGGGTACCCTTATCTTGAGAAACACCCACATGGGTTTTTGGAGATTGATCGTGGGTGATGCTGGTTGAAAATAGCTGATAACGGTTTATGATCTGTGATAATGATTGACAATGGCTGACAATCGTTGATCATGGATGATAATCAGGGGCGATGATGATTGAAAATGGTGAAGAATTGACAGTTGTTAAATTGATGATTGATCATCAGGGTTGATCATGGTCGATGGTGGGTAATCAGGGATAAAGCTTTTAAGTTAAAAGTCGAAGGAACCTAACAACAACAGGGATTGTTTTTCCAACATCCGAGGGATCACAAGAATCAGCAAATTGAGGTGAAATGCCTGCTGGTTTCCTACGTATCCACGCTCTGGTCTCAATGGCATGTATGTTACGGATCAATATCTGAACACAAACCCTTGCTTCCTGCTAGCGCAAGAGGAGATCCATAGAACTATGTCATGGAATAAAGTACCTAGAAACTTCTCCATGACTTTGTGTCCTGGGTCGGTTTTGGGCTGAGTCGGAAAAAACAAATGATAGGTCACCAGGGTTCACCATCCTCGGTAGCATGTCTCCATCGCCGTGGCTGACCATAGCCCTGGTTCTGAACCCGTCGCACCATCGAGTCCCAACACAGCCGCGAAAACCCCGAGGCACATCTTGGCTTCCTCGGCAGGGGCGACTGCTCCACACAACGACACCCGCCATGGTTGGAAGCCACTGATCACTATGGGTTCGTGGGCCTATCCCACCATGGCCCGGTCAACTGGGCACCTGATGTACCACTATGAGACGAATGGAGACCACTATGAGTCCCAATAGGACTAGTCAGCAGTTGAAGCACAATGGTTGTGATGATTTGTTGTGCCTATGACCTGCCCATGACCAGAAAATCATTGATCCAGCACCTATCCACTCGTCCAATCGTGTGATTCTCAAAGATTGCTTGACAAAGAGAAATCTCAAGCGTCGCTGTTGGGATCAACAAACCGCGAACTTACTAAATGCTAGGCGCCATGAGCCGTTCATTCAAATGGACCCCATGTAAAAATGATAATTTCACAACCATCACCAACAAGCACTCCCATCACCCAAACAAACTAGCTCATCATTTAGCGCCAAACATTTGCCCTTCACAAGTCCTCCTGGTAGCTCCTGGTAGCTCCTGGTAGCTCCTGGTAGCTCCTGGTAGCTCCTGGTAGCTCCTTGGCTAGCTCCCCTTTAAAGGGACAGCACCACAGAGCTCAGCTGCACCGAGGTTCCAGTTCCGGATCCGGCATGGCTTCCTGCAACTCCACCTGTACCACCTGGGAGCTGCGGCTGAGCTGCAAGTAGAACACGCCCCCTACACAACTACGGATACATATACCAAACGCATACGCATGTATGCAGCTGTATGCATGTATAAGTATAAGTATGCTTGCATGTTAGGTGTTGAATTGTATTTGTGTGTGTAGGTATGAACAAGTACGTTCGTATTTATATGCGTGTATATATATATATATATATAAATATGTGATGATGCAACATATCCTGACCAAATTCTGGCTCCGCTTGCCTTGACTTGTGTTTGCTGAGCAAGTTGGTTGTTGGCTCCAAAGACACCTGTCTGGTAGCTCAGTAGCTAGTTTTGGCAGAATTCGCAAATCTTGAACCTGTAACAAACAACATGTGTCCCTAATGCTGTATGACCGTGGCCTTGATATAGATTAGCCATGTTTAGCCAAATCAATCAGTAGTCATGACATGTAAGGTCTATGAATCGAGTACCCACGTACCAGCGATCACCAAATCGACACAGCTGCGCCTTCTTTGGCGAGCAGTTTGCTATAGCTCTGGTGTCACTGATGTGGCTCAGCGGCCATGAATCAATCAGTTTATATGAAGACCGAATAGATTGATCAAAATCCTACATATATATATATATATGTATATATATATATATAGTATATACACATAAATACATTTACATGTGTAAGAAAAACGACTCTAGACAAATATCACAATGTTCAACCCTACACAAAATCGTATCCGGTGATGCAAACTGATGAAACGATTGAAGTAATGATCAAACACTCCATCGGTCGCTTAGCCTTGGCGACCTTCCCCCCTTTTCCGCTCCGTCCTCCATGGACCTTTCAAAGTCTCCATCACCTGACGTGGACGGCGCTGGGGCACTGCACGCATCCAAAATGGCGTAATCGTATAGAATATAAGATATATATATATATATACATTATCACAATGTGTTTTTCTTTTACAGTTCTGAAATGTTCAAAATGTATCTGAATACAATCATTCGAGAATGGAATCACATTGGAAACCACCAAACTAGTAGGGAAACTGCACGGAAACTTAGAGATATTTCTGGCCAGGAACAAAACAAACATGAAACTAACTGAACTGCAAGGCGGTGTTTGATTTACTGAGTTGGTAAAAGCCCCAAAGTCAAACAGCTCAATGACGACTGGGGGTGGGTCATATACAGCTGCATATGTGTATACACTGATGATTGATGCCTCCAAATCGTCTTTGATACATACATAGCGTACACAATAAAACACATAACAATTGGGTCTCTATGTGCACATGCACCATCTAACAGTTTTATGTAATGCATATAACACTAATAATTGATCTATGTGATTAATGGATACTTAGCGTTCGATACAAGTATCTCATCTCCAACTTGTTAATAGCAAAACAAATATAGCACTCGTATTGTATCTGTCAATACTATTTAACCTATTCAATATATTTGAACAAATATATAGTATTATAGTCAACATTAACAAATCAACATAACACAAATTACAGTTATATACAATAATTACAACAAAAATGATATATTTTTTCGATATGTCTATATACTATTGACAGGATAGTTTATTGAATCAATGATGTAGTAATAATGACAAATGAGTCTACCATTTGGCTCCGGTTCTTCCTCAGCTCCTAACCGCCAGCCAGTTGATATGAACATATTGATGTAGATTAATCATATAAACTAACACCATTGCCTAAACATGACAAATGATTACTTGATGTACACTAAATTTATCACATATCATCTCACATTCAATAAATGTATCACTCACATTCGATCCATTCAACTCATTGGTTCAACGCACCACATAGATGGCTGTGGGTCAGTTCACCCTGTACCCCTGGCTCCCCTATCATTACCCATTGTTTTCCCTATATATTTGTTAGTCATCATCCCCTATTGTTAACCATTAACTATAGCTATTGTTGGTTGCTTGATATTGACCCAGCTCGCCATATAACTATAAGCCATTGTTATTAGGCATCATCCCCTACTATTGCTGGTTATTGCTGGTTATTGGTGTTATATCCCCCACTATTGTTGCTGAACTTATCCCCTATGATTAACCATTAGCCAGCTAGTACTTTTGAATCTGGATGTGAGTTAACCATATTAGTTAACCATATAACTGTTAGTTATCATCTGGATTGCTATTTGTTATCCAACCATATTAGTTAGCCATTGCCATAACTATTAGCCATATAACTATAAGGACTGTAAGCCATAGCCATATAACCATTAGCCAGCTGGGTGGTGGTATATCCCCTATAATTAACCATTCGCCAGCTAGAAGTCACTGCTTTGTTGTTGCTTGGTTCACTGCTTGACCCGCTCGCCAAGTCCGTCGATCGCTGCCTGGGCTCAGGTGCAACAGCCGTTTGGACGTGGCTCGGTTGGAAGCGGAGCTCTCCTGGCGCCGGCGGGCCCGGGGGATCATGGCTGAGGCCACAACGGTTGGCCCCACAGCAACCACGCTGGAAAGGACAAGAACGCATGGGTTAGCTAAGAACTCATGGGTTCATAGCTGTTTTGGTTTCATAGCCTTGTTACTTCTCATGGACTACTGTAACAAGAGTACCTGCAACCATCAATTCATGACCATTGTACCACTGAGCGGCCGTTTTTGTAAAGTTATCTTCATTTGCTTGTGAGTTTACTGTACCTACAACCATCCAACGACCATGCGCAGGGACACAACTGATGCTTTTTGAGGGGTGGCAACATCACTAGCATCAGCAACAATCGTGAAATTGAAAGGGTTCCATCCCTCTGAATCAAGGAAAAACGAAAACGTTACAGTATCAACATTGAAACTACTTGGAAAGTAGCACCAAAAGGTCTTGCCTTCAACCAACTGGGTCCGGCCGTTGGAACTTATGAATAGTGACAGCAGGATCTGCGCCTGAGAGCCAAAATGCACCAGCATTGAGATATTGAAGACCTACAAAATCTTTGAATATCAGTAGAATGTTTCTCACATAGATGTGCTGGTTACAATCAACATCAAATCAATATTGCGTAGTGTTTATTTTTGCAATTCATGTACATAGGGAACGCATGAAAATGATCTATTTTCTATTAAAGGTGAATCCAGCCAAGATGGATTTTCAGTCTCTGTGACCATAGTCATTCATGATAAGGCATGGATTTACCATCAAACTTCGGCGATACAACGCAGCAGGTAGCTGCTAGCAGCGGCCTTCGAATCCTTCTGTCGTGGTGAAGTTTTAGGTTTCTCTTTGGGAGTCTCATCAACGCCCAAGCGATTTTCCTGAGCGGTGAATACACTCAGATCGGGCAAACTAAATGATGGCTACCATCTGGGAGGTCTCACGAGTTGAGGATAAATCAGCCTCAACCGGTCGGCAGTTGATTGCTTCGCTTGCCCCCTCATTGAACCCATCGCTGGCCATGTGAAAGCCCAGTGGACGTGCCAAGCTAATCAATCTGCAAATGTTCGTCTGTTCCCTTCTTTCTTATTGGCATTTTTGCAGTTGCTATGCCACTAGCCACTAATTATGCCAACCCATTGAAACTAATAACCTACTAGACTTATCATTCTGCAGTTGGGATGCCACGAGCTTAGCACTTTGCTTGTGCCACTGATGTGCCAGTTCAACGTTGGTTGCGGTTAGATCTACAGCCACCCGTGGGATTTTCGGTCACATCCAAGTGGTGGGCAGCCTAGGGGTAACCTCAATGGGCGCGGTCCAAGGCCTCTTGGCCGCACGTTTTTGATGATTTAGCATGATTTGGCTATGGGTCAATATTGACCAACCCACTAATGGGGATAATGATCAACCAATAACAAAGGAAAACAATGGTTAATGATAGGGGAACCATGATTGAGCATGATTAACAATCACCAGTGTAGTGCTTGTTCTGACCATATCTGTGTTGTTGAAATTTGTGATGGCTATCAAACAAACCTTATGAACAACCATCATTGAGCATGGTGGGTTGTGGCTACTGATTGATGCTTACCAGCCACATATGGACAACATAAATTGGTGATTTGTTGGTGATGAACTTCTGTAAGTGATAATTTGTCTGGAAACGTGTCAATTTCAAGTGTTATAGCCTGGATCTAGCCGCTATTTCATCACCGTATTAGTAATCCTATCTTATACTATCCGTTGAAGAATACTTGCTGACTATAGGACTGACTGTCATCTCCGATTATTGATCACTATCAATCAATACTATCAATTATACAAAACCATGCTATGTATACGTTCGTGTTTGCGCCTCAGCTTACCCTGTACCCCTGACTGTTCCAATCCCAAAGATGACCAAATAGGGTACCTTTGTTGTGATGATCATCTACTACAGCAACCATGTGTTGGCATTAATGGTATTGTCATGTATTGTCCATATCCAATGTTCATCGTCCCTAAGGGTTAATCACTGGTTAAAACAACAAGGTGATGGCTGATATAGTGATGTATGAACCAAGTGATTCTATGCACGAACTTGTCCGTGCTTAATATGTCACCCCCTTTGGCATACCCATGGAACCAATGTAAAGATCTATGATTTCACACCGGCCGCGGCGGCCGCTCCGCTCACGCACCACCAAGTCTCACTTGGAGCTATACCCATCTCCGCCAAGGACGTTCGCCTGCCAGGTGCAAGCAATGTCTTAGCGAAACCAAGAATGGAGTGGTGGTTGATCTTTATGGTGAGGAATCATCATTGGTGATTAATTAATGATGGTTTCCAGTGGAATGGGGTGATGGAGTGATGCAATGTGCTGGTTGATAGTTGCTCTGGGTAATATCATGAACATCGCCGCCATCTTTCCCCCGAACATTTCAAGGGAACAACTTCTTGCGCTGAGAAAAAACGCATTTCTCAAAACTGCCCATGACCCACCACAACCTTCACCACTCTTAAGTAGGTTTTCAACCAGGCTGCCATCAAGGCTATCGTGACTGGAGCGCCGAGAGCCCAAGCGCCTCAAGGAGGTTTCGGTGGCAGGATCCGTCACAGATCCTGAGCAGCGCTGCCGCGCTCGCGCATGGAGGACACTGTATTTTTGCGTGTTTCTCAAAATAGGGCTACCCCAAAAATGGTGAGCTTATGGCTATAAATGACTACTAATGGATGATTGGGGGGTACCCCTATTCTAAGAAACCACCATATGGGTGTTTCTCAAAACCATCGACCCCCCTCTGCGTGTTTGTCTCAGGGGTATTTTTTAGGGTATGTTGTCGCACCAGTCGAACGTGCAAATGGGTATGTTTCGGGGGTTGGTCGTAAAAGGAAATACCCATATGGGTTTGTGCCAAGCCATAGGGCAACCAACAACCCAGCAAAAAAAAAAAGATTTTACTAGGAAACCATTGGTTTTGGCGGTACCATAACTTTGGCACATACCCATATAAATACAGTAGTTTCTACTACTACAAATGGTTCATAAGCTGGATGATATGGGGGTACCCCTATGACTTGAGAAACCACCATGTGGGTTTGTCCAAAAATCACCATTTGGAAATGGTTTCGGGGTCATCGTTTATGGACAAACTAATGTGGATATTGAAGTACTATATGTGCAATTATCACAAGCATGTATGCGGTTTACATGCTTGTTATGGAAGGAACATGCATGGTCATGTCCAAAAATAGTGAATGCCGGACTGGCTTTCCCCCCATATCTTGGGATGGCAAGTGAGCGTTCTTCGATTCTAGAACGTGAAAAGCAACGAAACCCCAAACTACACCAAGCTTTCCCTTGTCCAAAGCTTGGGCGAAAGTTACATCAGTTCCATGGCAAAAGGCAGGAAAGTTCACCTCAGCCAGTGCTGGTTTACGACGGAATGTCCCATTCACGATCAACTCATATTTGAGGCGTGTTCACATCATGATCAACGAAAAGGACACAACATTAGCTCTCTCGTTGGTTGTTTATGAGCTGTAAGAATCATTCATGGACAACCAGCTTCCAATCATTCATGACAACAGAATCACCAATTATTAGCCAAGTTGTTTATAGTTTGGTAGTTAGTGATCGCACAACCTGGCAAACAGCAATGATCGGTCGGCAGCAGGAAATGTGTAAAGGAATGCAACAAATGCATGCAGAAGCCTTCTCTTTAACTCAGTAAGCATCTTGTCAAGCCATACCACCAGCAATCAACTACCTTCCGGTTGGAACACTCCTAGTGGCTCCTTAAAGCTTAGCTCCCCTACGGTATAAGGATACCCCTGGCTCCTTGTCTCCCTCTCAACCACCAGCCAGTGAACTGTTTGCCACTGGTGACCAGTCACTGGTGGTTACTATCCATTACGCGACTTGCGTTGCCAGGGCGCTTCGAGCATGGTGACCCCGGAGGTGGCCCTTGCTATCCTTGCTACCGCCTTTCGCCTGGCAGGAAAATGAAAGAAGTGAAGCACCAATATGCCGGGGCTATCATCACTATCACCAAGATTTGGTTGGTTATAAGCCATCCCTTTTCCTGGAAGGTGACGCCTGAACAGAGTTAAAACGAGACTAGATATCCCAAAAAATATCAGTAATCGACCATCCCAAATATTGGGAAACATCAAAGATGCTGAAAATCACCCAGCAGTGATTAATGCATATTTATGGTAGATCCAGCTGGCAATATATAAACCATCAGCAAAGTAACAAGCTCAATAGCTGGTGTACCATCAACTTGGCGGAGTTTTAAACAAATGGATCTCCCCTCAGTACGGACCTTGCAAGTGAATCAATAGTGTTATTCTTCTTGCAAATTGTTTTAAACCATGTTGATTTTAACCGTGATGATTTTGAATGATACAGTACTCAAAGATGGGTGAATCTCCTATGATGTTGATTTTAACTTCCGTGGTTTGAATAAACTATGATTCAGCAAAGATACATAAATACAATGTTTTGTTCCATCAACTTGGTTCTTCACCAATATTGCAATTACAACTTGGTGACTGGGATGGGAGGCAAAAAGCAGTGTCACTATGTAAAAGTCTATGGTTTTCTCAATTCCAGGGGTAGTTTGGTCTTGCGAAGCATGGGGTCAACACACCTTATTGCCTTCCATTGCTGGGATTGACCCCAGCTTGTTCAACCAGGGTGCAGGTAACTGCATGAACAATCACCAGCTGGGGTAAACGTGTTTGTGGTGATTTTATTGGGGGGTGGGGTATACATCTTGATCTCCCATCATCATCCATTCTTAGCCATTGAACATATTTAAAATCAGGCATCACAAAGCTCCATTCTGACCTAACAATCAGATGTCCTTCGGAATATCACCACATGAGGCAATGAAGCAAATTTTGCTCAAAGCGGCGTCTCTTAGGTGATCATCCACACTGCGAAACGCGTGCAAGTGTTTTCAGTCATCACTGTAGTGAAATCAGCCTGTTGAACAAGGAACTGACGATGAAGACTACCAGGTGGGCGTTTCTCAAAATAGGGGTACCCCCAAATCATCCATTACTAGTCATTTATGATGGTATACCAGGTATGACCTAGGATCCATGGTGCCAAGTCGTCCCTTGTGATACTGTCCACTCCTGAGACGGGTGGTGACCAGGATGCCGATGAGGGACCGCCTCTTTGAGATTGAATACGAGCCATTTCCAAGTCGAAGACTCACCCTTCCCCAAAATCGGACCTAAACGAAACACCTGAGTGGCTATTGCTCAAGAGTGTGATTTGTTGGCAGGTTGCGTTTGAGACATCCAACCATTTCAAACCGAGGTGATAGAAAAAGAACATGTCAATATAGTTCCATCATACATCAAACAGTCAAAGATCTACTGTAGCATTTGATTTTGCAAAGAACTGTTCGAGACTATCAACTACTACTTCTTCATGAAATCGGAAACCACAACGATTATTGATCATTCTCAGTCACTATTAAGTATCCACTATGCTTCCAAGGCCCATTGTCAATCATTGTTGGCCATTTCTAACCCATCGATTACATTCAAAATCTTAACCATTAATTAACTAATCACCATCATTACCAGTAATATCCACTGTTAATTACCATTACTACCATTCATATCCATTGGTAACGATTCATTATATACCATTACTACCATTGGACATTACTACCATTACGAATTAAACCACTAGTTAATGGTTATCCCATGATTAAGATAAAACCATTCATGGTTAATCCATCAATTACCAAATGTATAATATCAATATCAATATTACTTAACCATTTATTCAAATCTTACGATTAATCAATATTGTTAGCCATTGTCAACCATTTATCTTAACCATCAATCTTATCCATTGTTAACCATGAATATCCATTGTTCACCATTAATCTTAACCATGAATCAAACCACTGTTCGTCATTACACCGTTAGGACCCTCTACAAGGCAAGAGCAGCGGCTTCTGAGCTCCCCTGCGGGAGGGAACACGGCGGTTGTCGGCTCTTGTGGAAGCTCCTGGGACGCCACGTGGTCGAAACAAGGTGCGGCTAAGTATCACTGGGTTGGAAACATCCATAGGAAGTGTTTAATGGGCCTTGACGTGTTTCGAAACGTCGGGAGCCTATGGGCCCATGGTTTCCTATGGGTTGGTTGATAAAAGATCTATAGGAGCTAATTATCACTGGGTTGGTTGATCAAACATAGGACAGCCTTGCTTTAAGCACCAATCTCCTGTAGGTTTTCCCATTAAGCGTTTCTGGCAAATCAAATGCACAAGGTACGAGTTAGTAAATGTGTAGAATCAAGAGCATCGGCCCATTGTACTGTTGTTAACATTGGCCATGTGCAGAAAACTGATTGATTGTGCTAGCGAGGATTTTTTAGCATTGTATTCATTGTATCTACCTACAATCAATCATTATGCAATCATTGTTGAAATAATGATTGTAGATACAATGTTAAGCAACATTGGCGTATGATAACCCATTTGTGCATGGTTGTGATATAAAGAACTGTTGCATAATCAATTGCACACATCATGGAAACCAAGAAGTACCATGGAGGTGGATATGATGGCCCCACACTGTTTGATGTTTACCTATAAGCGTCCGTCCCTTTTGTAGTTTCAAACAACAAAAATGTTGGATTTTTGGTGGTTTCATTTTTGAAGTCACCTAGCAGCTGGAAAGCCTGGTGATGGGAATGACCCCGTGGATATCTCAGTACCAGGGTACAGAACTGCTATGATCCATCAACCTCCTGCCATGCACCATCCTTAATGATACATGGCACCCAATATTTTTCGCAAAGAGTTCAACAACATCACCATCCATGATCAATCATCTCTCATCATTAATCATTCACCATATGAGCCATCTAGTATCATCAACCATTCACCATATACCGGAAGGAATATCGGTTAACTGGCCATTCCTATGGCAGCAACCAATGCTTCACTAGTCATAGGGCAACTGGTCGCCACCAATGTTTCGCCAACTCCAGCCATGGTTTTCTGGGTGCCTCCCTTCATGTTTTTTGCAACCCGAGTAAAGATGAACTCGGGTAAACCAGCTAGTTGCGCGGAAAAAACCATCATTCATAACTGGTTTACCTTTAGAATCTTGTGTTGTTTTCCCTTCTAGGTTAGTTTACCAAAGGGAAAAGATCGTCCCAATTCTAACCTCCAGCATGGCACCAATGATCGCTCTTCATAATCTCTTGAATCAATGCCTCTTCCCATCAGCGACAGCTCAGACCGCGAATGATTATCATTCAGTAAATGATCGGCAAATATACAGTTTATTAATCGGTTCAGTTTAATGATTCAAGTTTATACAATTACAATTGTTCAATGATCGGCGACAAACCACGGATTGCAGAACCGCAATCATAAAATCTGATGAAGCATTGCTGCTGATGCTGCTAGCATCACAAATGGCTAATCAAACATGATAATTGTCATAGATTGTTAGTCTGAACATTCATGCTAGTGCCGATCAGTTATCTATCTCTGGAGATAAGCATCTTCGCCATGATATACTTACTATCGTCAACGATCATTAGCCATCATTCACCATTCACTATACACCCTCATTATCAACAATTCTAGTTGTAAACTATGCCATTGAAGATTGACAGGGCACTTACATTGACATTTCCCACTAATAACGATGATTCGTTTGCTGATTTTGCGCTTGTCACCATGCTACCATGGGGATGCACTGCATGAAGCCAGGTTCCCATGCTAGGATCCGCACCCCAAGTAACCAATAATGATGAATGATCTCACATGAGTGGCCATTATCATTGAAGCCAATACCGATCAACCAACATCATGATCCTTGATCTCAAGCATCTCTCATCATTAATCATTTACCATTAACTATATCAGCCATACATTATCATCAATCATCCACCAGCCATAGATCAACATCAAGAAATATCAACCATACCCTTCGTACCATTCACCATACCAACCATCAATCACCTCTCATTAACCGTACCAATCTGATACTTGGATGTGCAGCTGGGGTCACCATGGTTCTGACCCCTGTAAACTAGCTCATAAGCTCTATAAGCCTGGTTAGTCCCAACAGGCTAGCTGGAGATGCACATCCAACTCCAAAGACACTTCCCAAGCGATTCATCCACCATACCACAAGCACCATCTGCGCCCAGCCATCGAACTTCGGCAGCGCCCCAACAAACGCAGCAGCACACTACCGTCGGACACGACTCGCCAAGGCACTGTGGAGAGCTGAGAGGCCTGAAGGGGAGAACAGCAAGGATCTTCAATGGAAAATGTTTTATTTTTGTTGATATAGTGGTGTTAATATTGTTTTTTTAAATACAATGTTACATCAATTCTGGTCAATTATGATCAATTGGATGAAAATAAAATCAGAAAAGAAATATATCAGCAACTGAATATTGGATGAATTGTTATTACAGTGCCAACATCAGCAATTATCATTCTGATCAATTGGATTAACATAAATTTGTTGTCAATTATGAGCAGGTAATTCCATCCTAGCTGTTAAAGAAACATCAATTAGGATGTTCATATAAGCAATTGGGTTTCATATAAGCAATGTATGAACATTAGCTCTTACATGTTCTTATAAACATGAATGGAAACATCAATTATGATTCATTAAATGTTAGTTGTTGATTTGTCCATGATTATCAATATAGTGTTGATTCATCAATGGATGATTAGCTGTTAAAGAAACGTCAATTAGGAAACGTCAATTAGGATGTTCACATAAGCAATAGGGTTTCATATAAGCAATATATGAATCTTAGCTGTTATTGAATATTCGTAGGATGTTCATAAAAATAAGCAATTGTGTTTAATTGATTCATCAATTGATTTGTCAATGAAACATAAGTTTTTTTTTCACATGGTAAGGAAACGTGCTTTACGATTGGAAATAGAGGTTATTTCAACGAGTAAAACACGAACATGGGAGAACCGTGATTATCATTAGTGTTTTGATATGGTAGGTGGTTCACAGTGATATAATGATGCTGAATGTTGTTTGATGATGGTGATTTAGAATGACTAATTATATATCATAATGAAAAGGGCTCCGGACATCTGCTGGGTCACCAAGTTGGGATGCATATGGACCACTAGCTCCTTGGTGAGGAGCAGACTGGTTTGGGGAGAATGCCCAAGATTACCGGATAGGAAGAACTATTTTTGTGAGTGTGAAATCACATGCGTATACATACGTATACCGTATATATATATATGATACTATTCAGAAGTATCAATCAAACGTATCACATGATCGTGCTGTTTCTGACCTGTACTCGCAAAAGGCAATCCCATGGTAAGGTCTTTCGATGACAAAGAGATCTGGTGGTTCAAGACCACCCACCCCAGTCACGTGTTGACCAGGGCACGGATGTGCGACCTGATCCAAGTCAATCTTGTTGAAAAACAAATCCACAGAAGCGCTTGCCTTGCGCCCACTTGGCTTGATCCAGTAGATGGGCAAAGCCACTTCCCATCCACAGTGCTTGTGTGGAAGTTCATCGAATGGTCTGGAACATCTGCTAAATTCATGTGGGTACAGAGCTCAGATATATCTGGTGAAAATCTGTTCGAAATATGTGAAACCAACGTTTGATCTCATCATCACTATAGTTTAGGATCTTATCACGATCTAGTTCATCCATAGAACTTAAAAGGCAGTGGTACCCCACCCATCATCACCCGTCATGACCCATCCACTTTTCGATCAATTACGGGCTAACAGGGGGTGTCCATCGATGATGATACCCCACCAATCCAGTGACATCCACTGACTTGATCCACCCCAAAAGATGGTTCGCAGTCTCTCAAAGTATAGGTAGCAGCATGCACAAGGTTGGCCCCTGACCAGGCTATAAGTTTATAACTTAGTTACGGTAACCTACCTGATATGGTAGGAAAGGGGTCATCTGCGCACACGACTCGAGGGTCAACGGCGCACACGCACCGGGGGAGGCTCGAAGAGGGTCACCGGCGCACACGATCCACACGGAATGCCACGCCTGCCACACGAAAGCGACCCCAACAACAGGGTCAACCGCGCACACGATGGGGACATGGGGGATGGGGGTGGGGTGGGGCGGGTGGTATGTTAACGTTCGCTGTCACGCGAATCACACGGAATGCCACGCCTGCCACACGAAAGCGACCCCAACAACAGGGTCAACCGCGCACACGATGGGGACATGGGGGATGGGGGTGGGGTTGGGTTGGGGTGGGATGTTAACGTCCGCTGTCACGCGCCCTGCCACGCCTGCCACACGAAAGCAACCCCAACAACAGGGTCAACCGCGCACACGATGGGGACATGGGGGATGGGGGGGGGGTTGGGTTGGGGTGGGATGTTAACGTCCGCTGTCACGCGCCCTGCCACGCCTGCCACACGAAAGCAAACCGGCCAACAGGGTCAACCGATGGGGTGGGATGGGGTGGGGTGGGGTGGGGTGGGATGTTAACGTACGCTGTCACGCGACTCACACTGACTGCCACGCCTGCCGCACGAAAGCAAACCCGCCAACAGGGTCAACCGATGGGGTGGGGTGCCTCTGCATGCGCGACTGAACGTATCAAATCTCCCACCCCCTCTGGTCTCTGCATGCACGACTGAACATATCAAATCTCCCACCCCCTCTTGCACGACTGAACATATCAAATCTCCACTCAGCATGTCCTACTTTCACTTCGCAAACAGAAGCTTTGATAACATGATGATGTGTGTAGTGATGGAAGACCTGGAAACCTCCAACACTCTAAAGAACACAACATGTGCACCACAGTCTTGGACGTGCACAGGCGACCCCACGACGTGCACAGGCGACCCCGATCAGACATGCCAGGCTTGGACAGATTTTGCGACACGTTCCACATTTTACCCTTCACAACACTCTCTCACGTGCACAGGCGACCCAGAAGTCACGTGCACAGGCGACCCAGAAGTCACGTGCACACGCGACCCGGTTACCATATGGTAGATATAACTATAGTAATAGTACATTGGCTGATTAACCAACTTATAACTGCCGAGGGCCCACCTTGTAAGTCTTGATTTGGGGATCAAGCCCCCAGCCATCCAATCAAAACAGCAACCATCACCAGCTGGATGCCTCTCCCCCTCCCACCTGGACGGAAGAGCTGCTTGCCGACTGCAGCGGTGGCAAGGTGACAAGTCAATTTCTATGGTTCATGGATGGATGGTCAATGAGCATGAACATCATTGATGTACACAAAACATGTATATAAATGGACACAGTGTGGATCTCATATGTTTTTTTCCATGGCCATGATGTAGGTTTCCCTCAGGATCAAGGCTTGGGAGGCTCGGGTGCCACCATAGCGATGGACACATGTGTGTTTTTCTCCACCGCCATCGGGATTATATGGGTCATAAGGAATCAATCTTTGACTGAAATGCCTGCTGATCAATAATGTACTTATCAAGCGTCTAAAAGTTCTGAGAGTCTCAGTACCAGGGTAGCACTCCGCTGGCAAGGCCGGCAGTATTGTTTGTACACGACCCCACTCCAACCACACTCTGATGCATGAGTATGTTTCTCCATTCGGGTGTGTCCTGACTCGTGCATGTAGCCAAAACAATGTTGCTTTGACGACCAGAATCTTGGCTTTTGGGTCTAGCCATGGATGACTGGGACAGGGCTACTGACCAAATAGCTCGATCACTGACAGGTAGACCAAGTGTTCCGAAGAGGCTTCTTTGACACAACTGTTTTTCCAAGCTACAGCCTAGATTTAACAAAGATCTGTGAATTGAACAACTGTCAGTTAAAGAAACTCTTGCTGTCCACATGGTGGCATAACTAGAAAAGGTCTTTGTCACACCAAGGGGAGCTGGAATTGCCAGTCATCATCATTTTCTACATCTTGAGCTATATACATCATCAGTGTAACTATCTGAGAATAATGATGTTGGTCAACCGCAATGAGCCACTACTAGACTGTTGATGTACAAACTCCTGATCGCCCTGGCAAGCGGAGTACTGAGCAGAATCCGTTGGTGTCAGGTTCGAGCTGGGTGTCTCGCAACTGTTGCTCAGGTTTTTTGGGATAACCCCAAAGTAAAGGGAAACGATCGCGACCGTTCAAATACTCTACCCATGTCCAAATAATACTCTATACCCCAATGACTATTGTTTTCCCACTACTATAATTGGTCAAAATCTCCCCATTATTATTGGTCATGGTTAATATTGATCCAAATCGCCATATATAGCTAGTATATCCCCTATAGTTGCTAGTTGTTATCCCCTATTATTAACCAGCTAATAACCAGCTATTGTCAACCATTGGTTGGTTAGGGCCATGTCCAAACAGTGCCACTCCGCCGGCTGTGCATCGGTGCCCTGGGTGGCATCCACCCCATATCCGAGCGCCCGCGAAGCCGAACCTCATAGAGTTGCTGACTCTGATTCGGCATGGCCTTCGGCGACGGTCGGTGCCCCGTGTCACCGCACGCTGAAACGAACGTGTCACCATTGCGAAGGGAAATGGCTATGTGTCAATATTAACCAACCAACTAAGGGGGGTTAACCACCAAAAATAATAAGGGAAAACAATGGTTAATGATGGGGAACCAGGGGTACAGGGTTTTGACCCACTGCCAAATCAGGCGAGGAAAGTGTGGCGACTGCGCTGTTTTTATACCATGAAGGCGGCTTCAAATGATCAGCTCACAAGCGCGATGTGACTGATGCACACCATGCTTGAGCACCGTGATTGTAAGGACTGACTCAACCTCATTGCGTATACCAAAACACGCATGATAGTTACGGGAGCGGACAAGTGAGTTGTTACTGATTTGTTTGATGGTCTCTCCTTTCGATCGGATGTCATTTCTCAGCTACTAATCGAGAGCCTCCGAGCCTCCACAATCCCCAGGGCTCTCACAGGAAGAAACCAGGCTTACAGCCCCCATCTGGGAAGATTCATGTTACTTTGGAGCTTTGGTGGAGAGATACCCAGCAACAAAAACTTGAACCCATGCAGCACCGCGAAAATACAGGGCTTCTGGCAAAGGTGGAAAACAGTTTCAGGGGGAAGGGATATGACCGCCTAAATTTGTCAATATCGTGTTCACTATCCGCCCCAAAATTAATTTGAGACTATCTGCGTGGTCCATATATCCTATTGTGTCCACATCTATTTGCAAATTCCATATCAATGAGACTGTGGATCTATATACCCATGATCTCCATCCGTTCTCATACCCCAGAATGGATCAGTATCTATCCATCCTCCCTGGATATGGGAGCCCTGATCAACAGCCATGGCACGGTATGCGCCAGCGAAGCGGAGGACGTTGATGGCGTCATGCCGGGCACCTCCGTGCGAAAATTCGGTCAAAACATGGGGGTCTGTTGGATGGAAAGTGTGCTTTTTAACATGTTTGATATCTGGTTGGTTGGTGAAATTTTAATGTCTGGCTGGTTGGTGATTGTCAAAAAAATGATGTCTGATCGTCAAACAAAACAATGGATGTTTGAGATTGGCTGGTTGATGATGGTTTATTGGCAAGCAATTATTGCTTGAGAATGGCTGTCGATTGGAGGGCTGAAATGCACACTTCACAGCCATGCAATCGTGGTTTACGCTGACCTCCTTATGGACCCTGTTTGTTTGGGGCTGCAGGGGTCCGTAAAGCAATACTGGCTGGTTGGTTCTGACCCACGGACATATCACTAAACATATGGCACTCATCTACCAAGCAACGTTTCAAAACTGCTTCGATGTGTCTACTTTCCTAGAAACCGCTGTGACGCCTTTGTTGAGAGATATGTAACCATCACTAAACATGAATCACCACCGTCAAGAATGGTTCAATTACATTTGCAATCATTCGCAAATATCAACATCAGCCCAGTACAGCCGGCCCTTCTTCAAACAAAACCACCCTCAAGCGCACTGACCCCGCAACCTCCTTGGAAGCTTGTCCAGCTTGTCCAGCTTGTCCTTCCTGGGCAGGGTGCCAACATATCCCAGCTGCTCCATGTGTTGGGAATACGGGCTTGAAAGCTGCTTAGAGTAATTCTGAGAGGATCATGTTGATGATGATGATGATGATGATGATGATGATGATGATGATGATGATGATGAGAATGAACCAGTGATGATGAATCAGTGATGAATCAGTGATGATGAATCAGTGATGAATATTTTTATTGATTCGAAATCGCTATGTTTGATGACTTAATGACAATTATGTCACATTCACCCATGTGTCTTTACACCCGCAACGAGTGACATGCCACACAGGAAACATACTGAAAGCTTTACTATGGACCACATGGGTCCAAATGATGGGGCCACAATGGAGGGTCCACCCTGAAACCGAAGAAAGTCACTGTCTGCCACGCGCAAGTCAAAAAGCCACACAGCACCGGTAAACGTCCAAGAAACCACTTGGAATTCTTTCCTGGTTGGAGTTCGGAATAACGATCATTGATGAACAGTATGATAGCTGACGGTAGGACATCTTGCTTGATCATGATCACCATTAATATGATCATTATATGACGGTCTAGGGATATCTGCTTGATATTGACCATATATTATGTTGCCTAGATTTAACACATACTGTATTCATCCATATCTATCCATCTTATCCACATCAACCATGAATGTTATCATATTTATCCATATTCTATACTCAGTGACAACTATTTCCAAGCTTCAACTGGTTGGATGATGCTTCAAGGATCCTGAGCATCTATGAAATGAAGTGCTCACTTTTTTAATGCTACCGTGGGTTTTCCTGGTAAGACGACCATACTCATCATCCTTATATATGTAAATATGAATAAACATATATATATATAGTTATATTTTTACAGCATATGAATACCTAAATATATACGGTATAATATATATATATATGTATGTATTTATTTATTTGTTTATTTATACCGTATATTGCTATGATTACATCTATATTAGTCATAAATCATCCAGAATACATGGCTATCACTATGGGTACATTGACACTACATCATCCACGTGGGTGTTTCTCAAAATCCCGGATCCCCCAATCCTTTCTGTAAACCATTTCTAGTAACACAAACCATAACTTGGGGTCCCTTATGCATTGAGAAGCCACATACTCGAATCTATATTGATGCTCATTATCCTTTATTTACCATTGTGAATGGTTTAATTTATTTTGTATAAAACCCCAAATATCATTTATACTACATGAGGCATTAAGAAAACCCCTTAACAATTTGAATTAACCAGTTTGACCAATATCGATGTGTTTCCTTCCTTATTGTTTTACAGGCCAAATCAAAACCAACCTTCCATGAACGCTAAACTAAATAGGAGGGTAGAAATGCACAAACGTCTGACAGCCAAGCTTTTGCAATGTTCTGTTATCGTTTTTGCTATCTTTTTATTATCGTTCTTTGACGCACGACACCCCCGATATAAGCATCTGTTCTGGAGGTTATCTGTTTTTTTCTTCCTTATCGTTTTGCCTGGCAAAACCCACATGCCGTCCAACTGGGCACTTGCCAATTTAAAGTCCTTGTCATGTCTTTTTACTTCCTCACATGGTCATCACTATGGCTACACTCACCATACTACATCATCCATAGACCTGGTAAGGAAACCATATCATACCTGGCCACCGCAACGCTGCTCGGCTGCCGCCCAACAAACTCATCACGATCCGCGCTGCCACGTTCATCACCAAGGCACCGTTACGGCTCGGCTTGCAACAGCTCCAGGCGGCAGCCTGAGATACATGTTACATTAGCTAGTTGATGTGACGTCAATATGTTTTTTACTAGTAGGTATATATCAATTGTCAGTAGGTTACGAACAATAGTACTGAATGGACAAAGAGAAATGAAATAGAGATTATTTATTTACAAAGGAATAATGCCATAGATGTGTACATAAACTATGAGTATGTTGTTTTTCACTAGTAACAGTAATTCATTGAGTAGTAATCATAGTTTTATATACTATGATAGTAATTATGAATAGCTTCCTGCTATTGAATAGTATTTATTAGATACATCGAAATTAATCATTAATACAGTATTGCGTTGACTACACCATTGAAACAAACAACGCTTGAAACTAATTGTACTAGGGCTAGTAATCACAACATAACTCTATGATGATTGACATTTATGATATATGTTCAACATATATAAATACAAGCCAGCATACAATTTGGACGTCATTGAATTGAATTCGCCAACTTAAACCAACCACAATTGAACTATAATTGTGACTATTGAATTCACAATGCAACTTCTTTCTATTGGTCACTCACACTATGTGACTAATAACTCCTGGTTTCTCACAATGTGCACTCCGGTAAAATAACCTGTTTATGTGTTCTGAATCGTTTACCAATAAGAACCCTTTTTTTCCAGCTTCCAGCTTAGTTTGCCAAAGCGTAACGTAACCATATGATTGCACCATATGCCGCCGGGCAACCATGTCCGATTCATATTTGATTTCCCAAGGTTTCTTCAATCATAAACTTACCATGTCCAGGTTAGTCTACGAGAGTATATACGACGGTTTCTCAAAATCAAGGTCCGTCAAACCATTCTTCATACTAATCAATGACAATGATAAACCAGCCATTTTGCGGGGGGTCCCCGATTTTGAGAAACCACCATGTAAATGATCTTTATAATTTGCTGGTTATTGTTGGTGGTGGTTTTCCTAGAAGTAGCCAACCCTATCTACTATTGTTGGGGTGCCCTCTTTTGAGAAACACTCATATGCCTATGGGTCCAAACTCGGTACCCCTGTCGGATCGTCATTTACCCTTGCATTCCCTAGCATTGTTGCTTATTGATCCCTCAAATTGACGGTCATAATCCCCTATAATCAACCATCATGAATGGTTATAACTCCTATATAACCCCATATAGTTGGTATGTCTAGCCATATAGTTGACGGTCATTATCCCGTATGTAACCCCATATGGCAGTGGGTCAGTTCACCCTGTACCCCTGGTTCCTCTGCCATTTACTATTGTTTTCCCTATTGTTGTTGGTTATTATCTCCCAATATTGGTTGCTTAATACTGACCCATAGCCACATAGTTGGTATAGATCCCCTATAATTGTTAGTTATCATTTATCATCCCCTATTATTAACCATTTAACTAGCTATCATTGGTCACTATCCCCTATATAACCCGGCCCATAAATATATATATATATATAGAGGTAGCCCGGTTGGTTAAAGCCTTGACCCAGCTCGCCATATATATATATATATATTTATATATATATAGTTGGTATAGATCCCCTATAAATGTTAGTTATCATCCCCTATTATTAACCGTTAACTAGCTATCATTGGTTGCTTCATTAATATTGACCCAGCTCGCCATATAACTATAAGCCATTGCTATTGGTTATCATCCCCTATTATTAACCGTTCACTCGCTATAACATTGGTTGCTTAATTAATATTGACCCAGCTCGCCATATAACTATAAGCCATTGTATCTATCAGTCATCATCCCCTACTATTGCTCGTTATTGCTGGTTATTGGTGGTATATCCCCTGCTTGCTGAACTTATCCCCTATGATTAACCATTAATAACCACTAACTACTGGTTAACTAATGCCTACCAAGGCTATCCATAGCCATAGAGTCATAAAGCCCCATCTCTTCGACTCTGTGCCTTGGCGACTCAGCAAAACCGCCCGCGCCTGATCTCGCCGGAGTTGCGAGGGCCAAGCTGAGGCACCTCGGGTCGAAGAGTTACATGAGCTGATGACGGCTATAGATTTCGAGCGGTTACTGGGATGAGTCATTTATATACTATCTATGCCAAATGCTATATTTTTCATTCTATTCTCACCAGCCTGCTGCTCCTGCGGCTACAGTGGGGGTGATTCGTTACACGGCCACTGCTAAACTATGACAAATGCTATAACATCTACATATCAATTCTTTGATGGTATTAGTCATAGTGAAAATTTAGGTGTAGAATGGTAAGGAGTGAGAATGACTATAACGACCTGTAATGCTAACAATGCTGAATACCAACAATCAAGCTGGTTAAGGGTCGATAATGGTCATCCGTGGATGGCAAGTACAGGTTCATACAAGTGGCTCAATGTGTTTGTCATGACCAATCACAGTATGTCACATCGCCCCAAACGTGAATCCTGAAGTTTGAAATTTGAGAATCAAATGGTGGTTTCTCAAAACAGGGGACTCTGGATGGTTTATTGTCATAAATGATGAATATTCGATGATTTTGTGGACCCCTATTCTGAGAAACCACCAAATGGAATCTGGCTTGGCTGGGTGGTTGGTTAATCATTAACGATTACCAGTTGGGTAACCATGGAATCTGGCTGCATGTGGCTGAAGGTCCAATGATTATCCATGGGGCGCAGCCCAGAACCAGTGAACTGTTGAGTTGTGATGGCTATTCCCTCAACGAGTTGGTTATGATCCAACGATCATCGTTATTATAACGGCTGATCATTTTAGCTAGTATAGCCTCCTCACGGTTGCAAATAACACACCTATCACAAGTGATTAGATACGAAACACTACAGTTATATCAACCAATATGGTTCCTGCAAACTAGCAGCTATATAACTATATATAACTATCTAAGAGTTATTATCATTGTTATAAGATCAGCGTACACCCGTCCACCCGTCTGCGGTTAACCGTTCGGCTTCGAAAGCTCCCCATGTCCTGTGCTCAACGACGCATCTCGACTAGAAGAAGCGTGAATGATTGTGTATAAGGGTTGCCAGGTTAGCAATGGTCAATGGGTTGATTTCTAGGGTTAATCATGATCCAAATATTCCATGTATGATCAATCTTCTTACATCTAGATCATATTATGGGTAAATGTGGGTAAATACACCATAGATGGAGTATCTGGGATTGACTTGGCAGCTGTAGGTCCACTAAAATCTATATCTGGGAAGCCAAACACCAACAATCAACAACCCAAACAGCCCCCCGAGCCACCACTGCTTGGGCACCTCCTGAGTCGGCGCAATTTGGTCGCTTCGTCCTTCAGTCCTTGGGGCGGTCAGGATGTTGGGGACAGAATCTGTTTGGTGGTTCTCGTTGGTGGGTTCAACCATCCCAAATACGGCAAAAAAAACATGTTTTCATGCTGCAACCTAGGAATCAACCTTTGTTGTCTTTTTCTCCCCATCTAATGATGACCAACCAACCTGTCAATTTACAGAAAGTAGCGCGTTCAGCCTCAATGGGTCACCACGTGGCGGTCAGAAAGAAGTACGATTGGAAATATCCACTTCCCGTGGTTCACAGAATTTAGCCAAAAACACAGGACCATAAAACAGCCAGATTTATTGGGAAAAAATGTCGGACTAATCACATGTTCTGTCTTTTTTCAAGAAATACAACCGGACTCATTGGACACAAAACACAATACCTCGATGTCGATGAGGAGATTGCAGCCTAGTCACTTCCGCATCATGGCTTTTGGTTGTTGTACCCTCACGACGACTCACAAGCAACCGAACAACACCAAACAGTTCTAAGCTAATAGTAGTTAGCTTTGTCGACATCTTATGATATCATATATTGACGGCTCGTGCCCCATTTTTTCTGGCTTCTAATTAGCAGCTTTGGGTGATCCAATGGCAAAAACAAGTTGCCCTGTGCTATGTGTTTCCCTTTTCAAGTAAATTTTGGTATACTCACTATTCAAGTAGACATGGGCAATTAGATGCAATTATAGAGCCAGTGCCAGTGAGAATAAGGTAGAACAAGTATCCAGCTCTTTTCAAAAGCCGAGTGAGCCAATATTGGCCGAAAATTCACAACAACCCTGGTTGAGATGTGTTTACTGCAGCCAAGACCAACAAATCACAAGAATCATCAGTGCTGCATAAGTGGTTGGTGATTGCCAACGCTTGATGGATCATGACTTTCAAAGCTTGATCATATAAGCGTCGCCTGGTGGATACACATCCTAGCTGTACATCAAGTGGTCAGAATATAATCATCTACCTGGTGGATCATGAACATCTCAACTATACATCAAGAGGTCCAACCAAAAGACCCCTGAGCTGCGGATTGTCAGAGTTCTGGCAAAACAATCGTCCACTCACCCTGACCTCCAAGAGTTTTGTTTCCACTGGGATGATTGTTACAGAGTGGCAGCCCCAAGGTATCTTTGTTGGTGAAAACGCTCAAGCAAACTATATCATTTACCACAGTCCAGTAGGTATCCTATTTACGTACAGGATATACATGATGCACGTATCAATTGGGTCTCAACTTGCAAACTAGAGGGTGCCGGATTCTTCTTGGCTATTCTCTGGTAGATCAACCTGGCAAAATCACTATCATCACTAGGCAATCCCTCCACAAATGGTTGATTTCCGTTGCCAAGAATCGACTCACCAGCGGCGTGGGCCGCCTACACGGTGCAAGAAGACGTTGGGGACGAGTCAGGAACCATGCGGATAAGCATGTAATGTTCGACAAAGGCAGGTGTATGTTCAAACATACAAACAAATATGTATATATTCATCCGTAGGCATACATGTGTCAACGGCTGTATTCCTATTTATACTCAAGTACCAAGTAAAAATACATAAATAGATCAATTATATATATATATATATATATATATAAATGTACCAGGTGGAACCGGGAACATATATAGGACATAGTAGTGCATATTCTAATGTGTTGTATGCTGGTGAGGTTTTCTTCAGTTCCTCCTAACCTCCTTGAATCACATGTTCCCCATGGTGCTTTGTCATCCGCGCAAGTTGGAGCAACCCAACAATACTGGGGATAATTTAGGAAGCAGCAATGAGAAAAGGAATATCAACCCTGCAATCACACAGAATCATCCCTAAAAATGGTTGGCTCATGTTGCCTCCTCCAAACAAAACCATGACTTTGGGATGGTGGGTGAGGACCCGCTCTCTGTGGATATTGTATTCATGAGAGAACCATACTATCCATGACACATCACTACTAACCGCTATTGGTCATTGCTAATCTAGTTCATTCCTTACCTTTCTTGGAACATTAAACTAGTCAATCATGATTGATCACGTAATTAATACTCTTTGCACATTATCATTGGAGTGATCATTATTGGTAATTCATTTGCTGATGCATTCCACCAGTATTGGTGGTCTACTATCATCATTCTGGTGCTTAGTATTCGCATAGTCCACGGCTCTGAAAGTTGTGCGCGCACATCTCCTTGCCTGCCGGATCTCCCATCATATATCAACCATATTCATGAATCACTCAGGAACCAGCACATTAGCCATGCATTAACCACCATGTGAACCGTCTGCTGTTGGCAACCACCACATTAAGCATTAACCAGCACATACCGCATGATTTCAGGGCTGCGCCTCTGACACCCCCTTTGGTTGGCTGGGGGAAGCCTCCTCGTTCGCCGACCTGCGGAACAAGTCAGCACCAATCAAGTTCAAGATATGCATCCGACCATTCAAAACTATGAATCAACAAAATGCACATAAATACTGCACCAATCAACTATATAGATACGCCCAAATATAAATCATAGATCAAGATGGACATAGATACATGAACAAAAACATATGCATATACGCAGCACCGATATATGATGATGTATGTACATAGAAGAAAATACATCAGTCTCTATTTTGCACAAGTATATTAATCATGACAAACAAACAAACAAACAAACAAACAAACAAACAAACAAACAAACAAACAAACAAATAAACAAACAAACAAACAAACAAACAAACAGTTAGTGAGCTAGTGTGTCCCATGAACAATGTCTGAACACATAGGAATTGACATTTTATTTTAAACATTTACAGCCGGTTCACCAGCAGGTGGATGATGCCTGTGGCCGTGGCTGGGATCTTCTTGATCAGGTCAGCTTGTACCTCGATCTGCTCATTTTCCTCATGTTGAAGTCACACCTTGCCTGTACACCTCGCCGTGGCAGTCTTGTCCTTTGAACCACGTGGAGATGCCCTGGTCGTTGGTTTCAACCTCCAAAAAAACAACATCGAACAACAACTCGTTGATGATTGTTCATCATGGCTAAGCATAGTTTTTACAATGGCTTAACATATTACGAGCTGATAGTAAGCGACAATTAGCCTGATTAGCCGGGTAACAAGCAAACTGCGTCAACCAAACATGATGAAGTGCTATGCTAGCTACGGACTATATAGATCTATTTATGCAACAACTGCTGGTTTCTGACCCATATGATCAACTAGCTGAAACCTTAGCAATAGGTGATGAAGTACATCAATCAATATTCCGCGTCGCAAAGGGGTCTCTGCACATCCATGCCTTTCAGACGTGTTTTCATGAATCATGTTTAGCCACTGCTGAAAAAACATTAACCATCATGAGCCACAACGGGCAGGATGATCAAGCATCAGGAGCTAACGGTTACCCTCTGGTAGTCCGTAACCTGATTGCGCTAAGAAATTACTAGTCTTTGTTGGTAAACTAGTTATATTTGTGTAGGTAAACCATCTATAAATTTCAATAAAGTACGGATTTTCCAAGCAACTAGGTTAGTTGACCAGAAAGTAACCACCAAACATATCTACCCTGTCATCTGCTAAGAACCTCTGCAACCTGACAACTGCTCGGGACTGACCTGGAGCCTGGACGACTGTCCAAAAACTCCTGGACGCTGGGACAAGGATGAACCAAGGATGGGTTTATCGTGGTAGTCATTGCTAGTCCATATACAGCGGTAATGGATTTAGGAAATGTTCATAGTGGTTGACAATCAGCAAGGATGGTAAATGCTGGTTGATGATGAAAAATGATGGTTGACTAGGGTCAACAAATTCAATACTTCGTAGTTGTCAACCACTGTTCTGGGAATGGTACGAATCTTGCAACGCAATGCAACGTTGATGGCATAGTCTAACGTGTTTCGGGCTGCAACACCACTTTACTGCCAAGTGGAGATTCACCTCCTCCCGGCGGGTTGTTTTTGCAAGGGCTTCTCTGGTGCGCAGAAACCCAATGATTCAGGTAGGGACATCACCCGCCAAGCAAATCACCAGCTAAGCAATCACCAGAAGTACACTAGCAACCAGGGCTGAGTTCAAACAAGAAGCATTCAGGATTCATACTAAACATGAAGACAGCACATCACAACCAATATTGAAGATCTGACCAACAACAAGGTTGTTGTTTGCCTGTTATTGATCCTGGATCGTTACGCGGTGATCTGGAGGTATGGATCGGTCAGGATCACCTACATTTTGGTATGGATGGGGTGTGGGGGTCGTACGTGCACCCAGGGTATGGATCAGGCCTTTCCGTTTTGATCTGCAGCCATATGGCGAGATATTGAGAACTCACGGCTGTTGGCATTCTCACAAATGGCTCCTGATTATTGTTGGCAATTATCCCCTTTTCCCATTTCCATCCAGCTGATGATCCATGTGCTGATAGGTACAGCAACATGACAGGCAGATGGAGACTAGGCCTTAGGCCAAAATCCCGAAACGCCACAAAAGGCGCTAGCGATCTTCTTCACCTGGCGTACCCCAGCCGAAGAGAAGAGGGTGTCAATGGAACGAATCACCTCATCAGATACCCTGATCAGTAGACAACGATGCCAGCCAAGGATGGTGACTCCCGCCGGCGCCTTGTACTCAACAATGTAGGGGAGTCCCATGTGAAGGCACGTGCACTTGAGTAACCCAGTGAACCATGATGCCCCTCGAACAAAGGAATAAGGCCCCGCTTCACTATCAAGCAGTTGAACATATCTACGAACTTTGGTATCGTACATGACCCCGATGTTGCCAGTGGTGAACTGGTAGTGCGCAAAAAGCTGGTAACTCGAAAGCCACACATTGTGGCGACGTTCCCCATGTTGGAGTTGCTTGAGCCAGTCCAGAATCTGCTGTCCATGCTGTGCCACATTGGGAGGCAATCTGATGTCAGCCAGTGTGGCCGGCAGAGGCTCAACTGAACTTTGGTGATCAAGCATCTCCGTGGTGTCGGTGTTGCAAGCACCTGGTAGCGGAGTTTGCCGATGTTCTCGACAGGCCACCGCCCTTGCACCCACCAGGTACATATGAGAGTGGAGATGCTTACGCATGGCATCTCGCTTTTGCAGTTCTTTCTGTTTCTTCTCAAGGAGTTCCCTCAGACGTGAGGGCATGGATTGCTGAACATCTGCAGTCATCTTGTCGACGAAATTGTTGCCTCGCAAGGCCCAGCGCTCCACCAAGTCGGAGTAGAGCTGCGGGTCTTGGTGGGATCTGACCTTGCAAACTGCCTGCAACAAATCCAGTTGGAGGGCAACAAGGACATGCCTCCGAAGACTGTTCCAGAGGTCTGCATTCCGTGCCCTGGAAGAAAGTGGTGGCCCACCTTTGCGTATCCACCTGTTGATTCTATCAAAAACTGTCTGGTTGTCGGTCCAGACACTGAAGTTCCGTTTGAGTTGGATGCCTGCGCGGAAAGCCTCATCCATCGCAGTGATCTCTGATCGCATGGCTGTCTGGAATCTGCCCGGAGTGAAGCCCTGTGCAAAGACTTCGAAGGAGTCACAGTGCAGGTTCGCAAAGGCCACTGCCCAGGTTCCCAGACGAAGTGCTGGGGTCTTGGAGTGCAAGCATCCACCATCCACAAAGAAGTGGACATCATGTCCTCGCGGTGGTTGTGCTTCCCAGTGTCCTCGAGTGTCCGGCAGGGTCTCCAACGCAGAGGCCAGTTGAAGGTCAAGAGGGGTAGTAGTGAACCACCCATGCAGCCGGGTGCAGTCCGGGAGTCGAGTTCTTCCAGCTCGCCCAAAACGTCAATGGGGATCTGCTTGCGAAGGTCCTCAAAATGCGGGCAAACCCAGTACCGGTGGTGAATGCTATCCTCGGCTGTGCACCATGGGCACTGCTTGGTATCTATTTTCCCAGAATGTATCTGTTTATCACGTGTGAAGAAGGTGCCGTTCATGGCGGCGCGCATGATGGCGCTCTGTTCATCGGACCAATGTTTACTCTCACCCATAGAATACTCACGGTCAACATTATGGATGCCTTGGAAGGTATCTCTGGTGGAAACAAGGGATCCTACATGTCTAGTCCATGCTTGTTGTAGAAGGAGTGACAAAAGCTGAATGGGGCAGTCAAGGAGGTGTAGGCGAAGTCCGAGGTGGTCTAACACCCACCCGTTCCCGACCCAGGCCCATGAGACTTGGTGCAATCGTTCTAACAGCAAGGAACATGGCCCCGGGGCAGGCCGCTTGGGAGGATGGTCACACAATGCATCAAGGACATGGTAGGCAGGTTCCAGGTTCGCGCATCGACGAAAGCACAAGACTGTTTCCCAAAGAATGTAGTATTCAGGATCATACATGGGGGACTCTACTAGGGAGAATTGAATCTGTGGGTTCGCACCTTTCTTAGACCATTTCAAGGCGTTCATGGCCTTTGTCCGAAGTTTGACAACATGATCTGACCCTATCGGCACAATGGGAATGCTATAAAAGCACCGCGGCCATGCCACACTGGTGAGCAAACGAAGCTTCTGACGTGTGGGGGCTAGGCTCCTCAACATGTTGCCCCAAAGGAGGTCACAAGAGCTAATCCTGCTGCGAATGGTGTACATGGTCCGCCTCTTACTATAGTGGAGGTGTCCCCCCAAATCTTTGGCATCCAGTTTCACCGGGAGGTTGCTCTGTCTGAGAACTTTCCGAAAGTGGCCATTGGTCGCCCAAGCATATGACTTTTTGTGATCCAACCGAACATCAATTTTGGTTGCAAAATCCTGTAGAGTATCCCAAGTGCGGACTAGTTCATGTGGGTCTTGCGTGAGGATCTCCCAGTTGTCTACGTAGCTTATAACAGATCCTTGATTAATGGTGTTACCAACCCACTGATGCAAGATCATGTTTATGCAAGCCATCGACACAACGGAGAGGGGGTCTCCCTCCGGGAAACCTGTCACCGCAGTGAGTGGCGGTGAACAGGCACCACCCACTATGAAGCAACGCTGGACCTTGGTAACCGCTTTAAACCAGGCCGTGAGAAACTGGACTGGAAAACCACATTTCCGCGCGCATGCATATACAATGCCTCTGTGTAACGTGTTGAAACATTTACACACATCCGTGACCAGTCCTGTGACCTGATCTTGTTCCTCGTATGCAGCACTTTCAACAAGCTGAGCCAAGGAGAACCAGATGTCCATGGTTGCATGCCCTGGACGATTACCATACATGTGTGCCGGAGCGTGGCGGTCCAACCATGCCAACATCTGCTTCGATCTAATGGATCCCCATGTCCTATAGATCAACGGTAGCACACAGATCGGCCGGTAATCCGACGGAGCAGAGGCTGCTCCGTGTTGCTCAATGGCCGTGATGTGGCCAAGCAACAGGGTTTGTGGCCAGTCACGGTGTCCAGCTTCAATGCCGTTCAGCAGTTGGATGATGTGTTGGGTGGCTTCGGGGGGAAGACGCAAAAGGTCTTCCCGGCTGATACCGTCGGGACCTACTGCACTGTGGGGTTTTTTGGATTGTATGGCCTGCCGCCAAGTCTCCTGATCTATGGGTGGAAATGCAAACTCAGTATGGACTAACTCTGGCAGTTCTGCAATCTTCTGTGTGGTTGAGTCCCAGGATTCATGCGGGGAATGCTCATGTCTATTCCATATAGGGTGCCAAAGATCATGAAAAGCTTGGAAAACCCCGGGGAGGTCCCCCACCATCTTTTCTTGAGTAAGCAAGTCACCAACTTCAACTGGGGGTTTCCCAACCGTGGAGATTGATCCATGCATGTGTTCATCAATCTGAAGAAGACCCTGGGTGCATTTGATCGGATCTTCCAAAGAGAGGACATGCGGCTCATACCGAATGAGGTTAGATTCCACCTGGATTTCAGTAACCTCAACAGTGTGGTTCAACACAACCGTTTGGACCGGCAGCGATTGCTCTTTCTTGACATCCTTGTAGATCACATTGGGATCAGCTTTCCTACGAGCTTTGGCCCGGGTAGTGCGGTGGGCCAACAACAGTTTTTCAAGACCTCGGAAGTCTGCTTCGAAGCTGGCGAAGATAATCTCCGCCACTCCACACTTAGGGAGCGTTCTAGGGAGGTGAGTGGGACTTCCAGGCAGTTTGACGCTACGATCTTGCCATGCTCGAGGGAAACCTTTGGGGAAGCCTGGTGCTGCTCTAATGGAATCCCACAACCGCTGCATGTTCACCAAGTGGGTAGGGGAGGGGTCCGATTTTGCAAGACCTAGGCAAAGGCTGTGTAATCTACGAAGTTGACGAACCCACTGTGTGTATTGAAAGTGCTCACCATGAAACTTGATCTCCGGGGTTCCGGTCGTACCGGGGCGGACCGGGGTGACCTGGTGTCTCTTGTACACTGGTGCAGTAGTTGCACATCTACCTTTCTGTTGGGGAAGAAGTCCTTGGTGGTTTCCGGAACGAAGGGCATCATCTACCGCACTCTCTACTTCAATGAACAAGTTGTGCATGAACTGATCACTTCCGTGGGTAGTGTCAACTTGGATAGAGGGAGCAAAAGTTTCAGGGACTTGACTCCATGGCATGGGAAGAGGTTTACGCCATACCGGGACCGATGGGATGGTACCTTCAAATGAAAACAAGCCGAACACAATGGAGTGATCCACGAAGTACGACGAGTCAATTTGAACATCCCGAAGATACGGCACCAGTTCGGGGGAGATCCACACAAAGTCGATGGTCGACACCTGCTTGTATGTATACTGAATGGGTCGGCCCCACTTAGCAAGAGCATACTCCTGTAACTCTACCCATCCCTCCCTCCGCCAGATGTCAAACTGGGGCAGGTTGCCCTGTGAGTTGTTGAAGTCTCCCACTATAGCTCTGAAACCATAACTTTGATGGACAATTCGATCCGTGAGCTGGGCTAAGACAGCGTCCGTCTGGGCCACCGTGGTGGGAAGATGGGGGTTCTTGGCATGTCCATATGCGACGCCAAGTTTCAACCATCGCTGCTGGATCAAAGTGGCTGCTGCATGCAGTCGTCCAGAGCTCCACAACTGTTCGTCCCACTCCTGAGTGAGAGGGCGCAATGGGCTGTGTGACAGCACGGCAGTACCAGTGGCTTTACCACCCAGTGTTCCTGGTGATTGCGACACTGGTGGGGCAAAATGCCCATGCGAAATCGATGCTTTGATATCATGGAACTTCAATTCGTGGTGAAACTTGGTCAAAGCCGGTCTTGTCATGTGGGTCTCGGTAAAACCCCACACTCCCGGATGCATGGCTTTGATCAAATGCCCTTTGTTGACTAAGCCAGTGGTGTTGGCTGTACCAACTGCAAAAGTAACTTCACTCTCTGATGTCGGCCCTGGATTGCTTGCTTCACCGATTCGGCACCCAGCAACAATGGCTAGGTTCTGTGCTAAAAGGAGTAAGAAAAACAGAGGGTACCATGCTACATTGGCTAAGGAGGCCCCCCGATGGAACAAACAAAATTGTGACCTCCTAGAGGTCGGAACTCTCGACTTGTGGTCTTTGTGACTTAGCGGATGGCACTCCCGTGCTGGAGTGCCTTGTGCTAGTCACTCATTTTTGGCTCTCTTGGAGAGGATGGACTCGATGTGAGTCAGTTGTTCGGACAGCTTGCTATCCAGGCGGCGCTGGAGATTCAAAGTCTGGGATTCCATGCGTTGACTCAGCTGGTGCACCTGGTTGGCTACCTCTTGGTTCTGTTGAGCCTCTTCCTGTTGGTATGACGCAATGTTCTGTTCCATGGCAGTCATGCGTTGTTCAAGCATGGTGGTCCTGTCATCATCTGGCATGTCAACATCTGTCTTGGTGGTCTGCAATTGCTGTTGGACCTGTTGCATGATGCGTTTCTCAAACTGTGCATAACGGGCATCAACATTGTGGAGGTGCTGGATGTTCGAATCATCATGTCCGGTCTTGGGATGTTTGGCCTTTTGCCATGGGTCGTTGACCAAAAAAGGATCTTCTCCCTCCTTTCCCTGAACCGCCCCCGGTGCAGTACCACGATGCTTGAGGACCTCCATGGTCTTGATGGATCCTTGGACATCTGCTCCAGGGCCCTGGGATCGTCTCTCACGCTTGGGTACCTCGGTGAGAAGGACATCAGAATGTGCCAGGGTGTAAACCTGGTACTGCGGTGCTTGGGTGGCCTGCATGGACCACATGACCCCCAAACCATTGATGGATCTTCCAATGGGTTGGACCGGTCGTGCTGGCCATTGCCATTGGCCAAAAAGTTTAGCCAAAGTGGAACGGGTGGCCCCATATGGAAAAGGCCCTCCCGTGTAGTCCTTGGCTCCATTCATGTCAAGGTATGGTGAGTTGGGTTTCAAGGATTGATGTACACTGGATGCATCGGCTGCTCTGACCCTAATCCCATACCGACGATTAGTTCGGGCCAAACTGGTCCATGATGAAAGGGCCCGCATGGCATCCTGTGTTTCTTCCTTCGAAGCCTTGCCCATCCATACCACCCGGTACGCTGTGGCCGGATGTCGGCCATCGGATTCCCTGGGTTCAATGTAAACACCTTGTCTACCAGACCGGACCGTGAGGGATTCAGCACTCTTCATCTGAACACGGAATGTGACAATGAACATCTGTGCTTCATTGGGGCCAGATCTCTGCATGAGGTGGCTCAGATACTGCCGATCCCAACAGTCTAACACAGGTGCTTGGTCTTGAGCCTCACCCAGTTCAGGGAACATGGTGAGGAGGGTCTTGACAGGTTTCTGTGTGAATTGCTCCCAGGTCTTTGTGGATTCCGCCTCAAACTCATCCCTGAAAACGACCAAGCGAAGTACACTGTTGGGGACTTCTTCCACTTGCTGTTTGGTTGATGGCATGTGTCGAACGATCTCCCCTTTACCAATTTGAACCATCTTGCAAGTGATGATGGTTGGCTCTTCGGTGTGCGTACATTGTGCCGGAGTCCGGATTGTTTCCCCAATACCTTGCATGGACAAAGTCTGGTGATCCAAAACCAACATGGCCAAAGGCTTGGATGAGACCGCATGTGGAACCCGAAGATAGGATGATGCCTCTCGAGAAGTGGTGACACTGATTCCCTGCGCATCAGGGGTGATTGCTTCGATAGCCAATTGGCCCACCAGTTGCCCATCTTTGTCCATAAACAACCCATTGGGAATCTTGACATCCATAGGAGTAACAGGCACAGGGGCGACTCTATCCTGGTGCCTTTGTTTGGGTTTGTTCCGATCCCCGAAATGCGTCTGATCCTTGGTCTTTGACTTGATGGCCTCAGAGAGTTCGGATGCAAGGACCAATTGCATCTTGGGACTGGCAGCATTGGCCAATCCTTTCACATCTTTCCATGGTCTGGGTCCTCGAAGTGCCCCCAAAAGTGCAGGCCTTCCCAAACTGTTGACCACGCTATCAGCTCTTGCTGGGGCGGCTTCCTTTGGAACTCCATGATCGATCAGCAATTGGGTCAGTTGCTGTAACTTGTCAGGTTGCAACGTGCCTCCCAAAACAATGGATCCCTTTGCAACTTGAGTCAGGGCATTCCCAGAACTACACACCTGATACTCAAACGAGGTCCTCCAGTGGAGTGCCTGAGTCCGAGTGACCGGGCGGACCGAAGGGAGTTCACCTGTGTTCATGTATCGAAAAATGTGTTGGAGCCAGCCAAAACACTGGAAACCACAGTCATTGCGGAACGAGGATGGGAGGTCGTGACATCTGACTTCAAAAGGGGCTCTCGTCTCTTGAGTGCCAACTTCAAACCAGTAACTGGCCTCTGGGGTGGTGTGGATGACATGTTTGTCGCCTTCCCAGACAAAGATAGCAGGGAACCAGTGACCTTTCACAACCAATGCGGATGCAATTGGATACGCCTCCGTGGTCTCACGAATGCATTTGTTGACCCACCAAATCAGGTGATCACGCATGACTTCCGGTTGTGTATCTGTTCGAATGGCACATGTGGCAACCATGTTGGTTTGCTGGACCCCTACCAATTGTTCAAGCCAAAAGTCAAACTCATCGTTGGCAACCAAACCCTCTTGCATGTACAACAGCTGAAGTCTGGTGAGATGTTCTTGGGTGTCAACTTCCCCTTGCGCAAAGCTATGCAAATCATGACCCTGGGTGTCATGCTGTCTCTCAAACGGTCGAGGAAGGTTGCGCAAATGGATCTGCTGACATGGTTCCGTGACTGAAGCCAAATCCAGGGGTACTCCAACGGAATCCAAAATGGTGACAGGCATAGTGACATTCCCTAGTTTGTGTTCAGCAACTGACAACATGCCTACCGTGTCATTGCAATGGATGTTGACAAAGCTTGGTACCGTTTCAAAGTCCCGAACAACTTGAACCTGATGAAAGTCATCCTGGATTGGCTCATGATGGGATGGGGATTCACCGGACATGTCAGCATCTGTGGCCATCTCATCATCACATGTTGACTCCTGTTGAACCAACTGGGCTGTTTCAATCGGAGCTGGTGTGGCAACCATGGGAGTCGAAGGGGTCGCAAAGGCAACCAATCCTCCGTTGGCGTCAAAAACCGGTCTTTCACTGGCGGGGGTTGACACAGTATGTTCATTCGCATGTGGTGGTTCATCTTCCACTGCCATGGGTTCCGATGTTTCAACTGCCCTGAGAAGTTGGGAATCCGTGATGTCATCAGTCACAACAGCTTCGGTGCGGCCAAGTCCCACAGTGGATGGGGCAGCTTCCAGTAGCTCCCCGCAGGCCACATGAAAACCACCAGGAACTGCAGCAGCATCCACTGTGGTGATACCTGGGTCGGTGGGTCCGGTTGGCAATGCTTCTGGGCTGACTGCGATGTCATGAATGTGCAGCACCGCTTTGAGATTCTCAGTGTACTTGATGATTCTCGGGTGGCTTGCTAGGGCTGGCAAAGTGGTGACCACATCCCGAATGACGGCTGAAACATGATCCCACAAATTTTGGGTGGGGGATGGCCGAGGATCTCCTCTAGCATCAGCAACCGTGATCATGTAGTGACTGGCAACCCAATTCGACTGAGCAGGTGTAGCAAGTTGGCCTAGTCCGCAAATCGACAAACGAAGATTTGGTCCCCATGGTTGGTTGGGACGCACTCCAACTGTGGCAGCGAGTTCCCATGGGTGAATGTGTCGGGTGGCTGGAACAGTTTGATGATCAATCACAAATGAGCCATCAATCGTGAAGAGAGCTCCAAACAGCCCCTTCGCCTCCAACCGTGCAACGCTCAGTGGAAATGATCTGCACTGACATGGACAGGCGATCAGTTGATTCGCCCATGCGTGCAAAGCCGTGGGCACTGGTTGGTCGTCACGAATCATGTTGCGTGCTAAACCTCCATAGATCATGAACTGCCTAGTATCATATTGGTCCAATTTCAACTGGTCGATGTCTTCCTTCGGCCAGACCGGCATGATTGGCAAAAGGTCCCCAAAGTTCGGCGGGGTAGGATTGATTGGGAAAGGAAAAAGTGTGGGTGGCGGCAGTATGGATGTGGTCACAATGCACCACCACCGATCACGTCGTGCTGGCATGATATGATGGAGAGAGAGATATGTTTGTGCCGTCCTCGCTCCTGATTGAAGGCAAAAATCCCTCAAGACTCCCTGCACCCATTTGTCCTGACCCGCTTCGGTGACACACTCTAGGATCAGTGAGTGATGACGTAGATGATAGGCAGCATGCAATATGGAAATCAAAACATTCGCCCTGGCATCCCCACTCTCAGCTCTATCTCCTAGTTTCGACCATGGCTGGCAATTGAAGCCAGCGGTGAGTACCGCGGATGATCCCCATACTTTGTGAATGGCAACCCATGTGGATTCCTCATTGATGTCTCCTTGGACTGTTTTGGTGCAGCCTCTTTCACTGCGGAATCGACAAAAGTTTGGCCGGAGTTCATTCAAGGCAGCGACTTTGATTCCTACCCCTTCCAAACCCTGACCCAGAAAGCCAAGGCCTGCACATGTTTCGATGGCATGATCAAACATGTTGTTTCATGGTGTTTGGTGAACAACCAGGAATGCTGGATCCGCTATGACATGCAAACCATATCTACCCTGAGTCATCTTTGCTTTGAGAAATGAGAATGCATTTGCTGCCGGAGGCACTTCAGGAAACTCTGCAGTGAACAAGAAACGATGGATAGAGCTACGCATCAGGTAGCGCTTGCCTGTTGGGTCGGCAAAGACCACCTCACCCTGCAGATTGCCCGCACCAGCAGCGAGTAGATCACGTGGTTGCATCTCAAGGAGGATGCTTGCGCCCGACATGGTCGCCCCCCCAAGCTGTCGGCTAGCACGGCCCTCGCCGCACTGGTAGGCCGCTTGGGCCGAGAGCTAGCAATTATCCCCTATAATTGGTTGATTAATATTGACCCATAGCCAAATTTGAGCAATTTCTGAGTGCATCATCATTTGGAAAGGTTGTTTCCACTCGTTGGTTGACAAGTACGTATTCAAATTATTCAGGTTCCGACGCTTCCCTTGATAAACCAGCTAGAAGAACGGGAATCGACACCGGTAAAGGCTTTTAGCCACCCTTGAATCACAAAGGTTATACTATGCATCCAATTTCATGCTGGACTTTGATAGTTATTTTTTGTTGTGTACATAGTTTGAATGGAGTAGCGCATGAAGCGAAGGAATCACAAAGTACTCACATTCAAGGACACCCATTGATGAAGAGGTAGTCAGGTAATTGATGGCTTCTCTCTCGACAACACACCCGATCTTTGAAAGGCTTCATGACCCATGTCAAAAAAGATAAACATCGCTTTTACATCCAGTCATCAGAGCGTGCTCAGAGGACGTGGACCGCGCTATGTGGGACAAATAAACGATCGTGATCAGAACTCCTCAAGCCAATTGCCTTCCACCATTTGCTTAGCGGACATATAACATGTCCTTCCATGTATGGAAACAAACTAGATAAACAAAGGAGAAATCATGGGTAGCCAACGGATAAAGTCCGGATGAGCAACAAATAACGATAAAATAACTGATAGACCATTGATATGGTGGTTTCTTAAAATAGAGGTACCCCGAAACATCCTTTATTGACCATTCAGCAAGAATAATCCAAGCACTTTTGGGGTTCCCCATGGCTTAAGAAACCACCATATAGTTGGTATGTCCCTTATTGTTGTTTATCATCCCCCATTATTAACCAGTGTGATATAATGGAGTTATCACTCATGTATCCAGCCACTATCAGATTCTCTCCCCTAGGATTAAGCATCATTACCGGGTTACAATGCAATGGTTGGATACCACCATATAGTTGGTAAACCTATCATCCCCCATTATTGACCAGGATGATATCATGGAGGTATAATCCATATATATGTATATTTATACAAAAATAAAAAATAAATAAGATAAATAAATATATATATATATATGGTAACCCCCCCCTAGAACCAACCTCCATTTGTGCATGTCAATGCCATCTGCATTTAGCAATACCATCTCTCAATACCATCTGTGCCAACCACAATGCCAAATACAATCTGTCAATACAGTCTATCAAAAAACCAAATTACATCCATAGTGTACACTGGGAAACTCCAAAATTCCAAAATTCCAAAATTCCAAAATTCCA
>VSDK01028911.1:73169-125308 GCA_009767595.1 Symbiodinium kawagutii
TTTTGGAATTTTGGAGTTGTATGGTCTGTTTTTTTCTGGAATTTTGGAGTTGTATGGTCTGTTTTTTTGGAATTTTGGAGTTGTATGGTCTGTTTTTTTGGAATTTTGGAATTTGGAATTTTGGAATTTTGGAATTTTGGAGTTGTATGGTCTGTTTTTTTGGAATTTTGGAGTTGTATGGTCTGTTTTTTTCTGGAATTTTGGAGTTGTATGGTCTGTTTTTTTGGAATTTTGGAATTTTGGAGTTTCCCAGTGTACACTATGGATGTAATTTGGTTTTTTGATAGACTGTATTGACAGATTGTATTTGGCATTGTGGTTGGCACAGATGGTATTGAGAGATGGTATTGCTAAATGCAGATGGCATTGACATGCACAAATGGAGGTTGGTTCTAGGGGGGGGGTGACCATATGTATATATATGTAAAAAATATATATTGTATATAAATCCCATGGCTTAAGAAGGCACCATCATGTTGACACCCTGCCTGGCCATGGTCGCCCGGGCCCCCGTGGTCCCCGTGGTCCTGCATGCTCTCTCTTACGTGCAAGGTCTCCACCACCACAGGTGACCTGAGCCACTGCCACTGCTGAGCGGGTCTCGTAGCATGGGCCCTGACCCTAACAACAAGGACAAGGACAACAACAAGCAGTTGGTGGTCAACTGTCATGGTTCATAACGATTAATGGTTCTAATGGTCAATGAAAGCAGCCATATGGCTATATGGTGACAATAGGTGGTTAACTGTCATGGTTCATAACGATTACAGTGTTGTTGAGTTCTTTATTGGCTGGTTGTAGCAGTCAATGACAATAGGTCGTTGACTGTTATGGTTGATAAGGATTCATGATTGTTAATTCGAATGTGAATAATATAGATTAATCATAAGCAACAACAAGAAACACAACAAACACGACGACAACAACGACAACAGCAAGGAAACCAAACCAAACCACTAGAAACCAACGACGCAACAAAATAACAACTATATCCAGGAACTGTCATGGCAAGGATGCTCGATGCTCCAAACAAGAACTAGAAAGTCTTCGGAGTCCGATCAATCATGGGTTGGATGGTTGACATTGTTCACATTGTCCTTTCCATACGTTCATATATGTTCATATGATGTTGCCTTTGACAATGCCGGGGTACGAATCGATGGGTTAAATACCATTCATCACCCAAACCTTGGGTAGTTGAACATACGAACGTCAAGGGTTTTGTTTAATTTTGACCGAGAACCGAGAACGCATAAATTCTGAACTATAGAATATTACAGATATTACCTGGGAACAAAGAAACTACACAGAACAGGATGTTTGGGCTGTACTCCATCCTGAAACCTCCGGTACAGTGTCAAATCGCCACAAGCTGACTCGGCATCGCAGTGCTCCCCCGTTGTATCCTGGAGGTACCTAGATTTACCCCAACTACTATCATTAACCAAAGGCTATCAAGGTCAATGATCAAAGCTGCTTGACATCGGTAACCATTTCTCAATCCTAGGCCTATCATTGATCACTGCCAAGCAAACACGAGCAGCTGTCATCCATTGGTTGACACAAGAAGTGTAGCTAGGCCCCTGGCCCACCACCAGAGCGCACCTGAGGTGTTGAGCGGTGCGGACCCTCTCATCCAAAGTGGATCCCAGTGGTGATTTTTGGCAGCGAGGCAACCCCTTTGGGTGTTTCTCAAAATAGGAAACCCCCAAATCATCTAGTTATTCATTAATTAGAATGATAAACCAACCATTTTGGGGGCTCCCTCTTTTGAAAACTGCCCAAATCATCCCCAAATGATCTGTTTTCGATGATCAATTGGTGATTTGAGGAGTCCCCCAAGTTGAGAAATCGCGATTTTTGGTGGGCAAGTCCCATAAAAACATCGGCAAAAGTCTGCTACTGAGTTGGGGGCTTGAGAACATGAGCGGGTCAAAGGTGATTCGCTATCATAATGGGTTCCCTTTGGAGGGAACTGCAGGGCACGAAACCAGGATGGTACTGACAGCAAGTACTTTCGAGTGGTCAGTGCCTGTTCATCTATGGTTGGCCTATACTTTGTCAAATTTCCTTTGGCTCAGGTGTGGTGTTTCACGGAAGGGCACCTGCATGATTGCTATCATCCCTTGGTGCTAGTCAGCTGCACTTCGCAGGGATCTGTTGGGCTTACCGCGATCAACTTTGGGTTCACGACACTGCAAAGGAAAGTCATCTGTGAACAAACACCGGTTAGGATGCACCACTGACCCCTGAGAATGGTAAAGAAATCATCACCATGGTGACAGTTGTGAATCCTTCCTCGTTGATGCCAACTGTAAGGAGAACAAACTGAGTGGTTGTTAGCTTTCTCGATTGCTGGTCGGTTCAACATCCTTGGTAGGACTAACTTCTTCCCCAGTGGGTCCATCCTCTCTCTGTGAGTCTTGGGAGAACCTGCTCCTCTTTTGTTGGCAGGATCCGCAAAAAGCTTGCATCCAAGGAAACCACGCACACATACGTTGCAGCTTGCTGCCTACAATTTCCCTCATGACAAGTGATCATCACTTGGGATGATTGGAGACTAACGAACAACTTTCCGGCCCTAATATGGGTGTTTCTCAAAATCCTGTATCAACCATGTATAGTAACCAACCATCCTTTTTTGGGGGGTTCCCTATTTTGAGAAACCACCAGATGCTTCCTACTCATCCTGAGCGTCCATCCACGTAAGTTCATCAGCGGTCCAACAGGACACTCCAGGTAAGGCTGGAGGATTTCCCAAGTTTCATGACACCAAGTAGTTCTATTCGACGGGCATCCATGGACCAAGAAGAGGAGTAAGTTCATCAAAATTAGGTTAATAATGGTTAATAATGAGGGATAATCACCAACAATGGTTCAACAGCTACTATATTGTGGTTTCTCAAGTCATAGGGGTCCCCCCAAATCATCCAGTTTATGAGCCATTTATAGTACTAAACCAAGCTGGTATATCCCCTACTCCTGCTGCTGAACTTATCCCCTATAAAATGGACCATTATTGATGGTTATATATATCTAACCATGATCAGATTCTCTCCGCAAAAAAGTCCACCATCCTTCGATATTCATGGTTATTATCAACACTTGATATGATTCTCAACCATTACCAACCATAAAGTCAACCATTTTTTGATGTTCATGGTTGTTACCAAGTATTTGTTTGATTATAAACCGTTACCAACCATACACCCAGCCATTTTTTACCAAACTTCTTTGGGTAGCCATGATAGGTGAACCCCGCTGGTCACAGGAGGGTACCACTCCACAGCCAAGCCGCGGGGGCAACGACTCGAGGCGTCCATGATGTCCCCAAGGATGCGCCGGAACGGGGCCGACTGCGAGGAGAGAACAGGTGAGGGAGCAACTGGAGGTATCCCTAGTGATCTTGTAGGTATATATGTATATAGCACTAATTCAATACATATATATATATATATATGATAATTATATGAAAATAATATGCGAAAATAATATGAGAATAATATGGTAATGGTATGATAATGATATGATTATGTAGGGTCATAGTTGATTCTTTGCTATATATTGTGGAGTCTATAGGGAGCAACTCTATCATGTATAGAATCTCTAAGGATCATATAGGGATCAACTATATGTGTATCTATATGTATCCTAGGTATCCAAGATCAGGTGTAGGATCACAAAGACTATGACGGTAGAATCATAGGAATGACGATAGGCTCAGCAACCGTCGGGATAACATCCATACCAAATAGATTGACAGACCAAATACTTCTACGGATACCCTTTGACAGGTAACAACTGAAGTTAATTTTACTGTATCCCTATTGTTAGTTCACTATGATGATCAACTGTTGATGATTTTTGTTGTGTTTTCCTCTGTTAGTTCACTATGATGATCAACTGTTGATGTATAAACTTTGACTTGTTTCTTCTGTTAGTTCACTATGATGATCAACTGTTGACCTATGATAATTATGAAAATGATCACAAACAATGACAATAGGGACAACACTATGAACAAATGAACAGGGATATGCTATGCGGAAACATAGGGGACATCATCAACAATAAAGAAACTGTGTTGAAACATGTTGAAACCACAATCGCAAACAATACGGGGAAAACCAACAAATAGATACCCACTTGGCTCTTAAAGATATCCTACTTCTCAATATCTGCTCAACCGCACAGGCGTACCAACACTAGCAGGGGAAGAACAATAACCACCAACAATGAAAATATAGCCAGTCACATGGGCCACGACAAGCATAGCTGATTTGTGGTTGAATACTGCCTCCTGCCATCTCATTGCTAAAAGATGCCAGTGTATTTCTGTATTGGATCCGCAAGTTCACATCATGCTTGATCAAACTGAGGGGCTAAGCTAGCAGCCTTTGGCAGGGTCCTATGTTTGGAAGATAGTGAGTCATATGACATATGCTTTCATTTAGCAAGCATCAGCATGAGCATGAGGATTGAAGTCACACATGGGGCAGCTCAGCAGGGCTTGCTTCACTCTTTCAGCTATAGAATACCTCAAAGTTTCTTGGGATAGGCGATCCTACCGTGTTGTGCTTCTTGAAAGAATTCGATCTTTACGGGTCTGTACTTTTGAACCATCATACTCCCAAGAAATGGAAGCCTACGAACTATTCCGGGGCATACTGATTGTGCATGAACGCAACCAAATTCATACGCAACGAACCTTAAACAGCCTGGCATACAAAGGCCGGTGCGACATCTTCGAATGCTGCAATGCAATGAAACCCTGAGCTCTTGTAATCTTAATACGCTGAGACTGAGAAAAGAAAACCGTTGCATCTAGCAGCATACCTTGTGGTTGTAGTGATGGTCGGCGTGAGCCTTGTCCTTGAGAACGTTGTTATTCTTGTTGAGTTCTCCTGACCGTGCCTTGCTGCTTCTGGTTCTTCTGGTTATTGTCTCCATCTTCTCGATCGTTGCGGCTGACTATGCATGTTTGCCTGTCCAAGATTCAAAATTTTATGAAACCATTGGGGTCTAAACTCTAAACCCTATATTATATAGTTCTGCGCAATCGGAAAACAGTCCCTCCTCGGCATAAAAACAACTGATAACAACTGGTTACTCTCTCTCAATCTGTCTCTGGATAACTCACTGGAATGCCTCTTCTGGAACTCACTCAGGGGCAAATCTCGGCGCAGCTGACCCATGTTTGGCCTTTCCGATGGAACGTTCGGAGGAACACTTGCATCCTGAGCGGCGAGACTTTGTGTGGGACCGGTATGGTTCATGACATTTATGCGTAGTCTACAAAATACGTATGCAAACGCATTATATATGTACATTATGATATATAAATGCAGACAGCACACATGATTCAATATTCAAACATATTTCATGCCACATTTACATGTAATAGTACATCACGAATGTGTAGGGTAAACAAATATACGTGCACATACATGGTCCATCATGATCCATCATGATCCTACGTGTACCTACATTTGTCCAATGTGCAGTTTTGAAAACATATCCTTCCGACCCGGGCTGAAATTGAATCCACCCATCATGGCTGTAAGGTCAGCCAAACCATGGGCTTGCGAACAGTATGAACAGTGTCGCAGGCAAATGATCCACTAGCAATGGTGATTCATGGCATTATAGGTTGATTTGTATCATGGGAGAGTATACTATGCAGCCAGGATGTCTCCTGATAGCTCTTGGCTTCGCTCCCCAAAGGGATAGCCCTGGATACCCCTGGCTCCAAGCAGCCTCCCAACCAACAGCCACTTATGAAAGGAAATTGAATTGTTTCCACCTACAAGCGCTATGGACACTCGAGTTGATGATACACTTCCGCACCAAGCGGCTGAACGTCCCGAAGGAGTCATGGTGTCATCCACGGCATCGGTTTGAATGGCAATGCTGGCAGTCACTGGCCTCCAGCAAAGTCAAGAGTCTGTGGCTGTGATCTGGCGAGCTGGGTCAAGGCTTTAACCAACCAACAAATAACCACCAACAATAGGGAAAACAATGATAGCGGAACCAGGGGTACAGGGGACCCAATAGCCATCTCAACTTTGAAGATAATGATGCATACATTGTGATGCCCGTGTCAAAAATTAGCAGAAGAGTCTGTAGGTGAAGTATTCACAAGCATCTCCACTCTGGTAAAGTAATCTGGAAATTAAAGATCGAAATTCTTATTTATAGGTTAAACCGACTATCAATGGTGGATGCTTATAAGTTTCCAGGTCAGTGTACCTGAGAGAAGTTCTGCTGATGTTTGCTCTTGGTCATGTTCACTGATAGAAAATCCAACCACCTTGCTGATGCATGATCACCCATGGTCTAACCCTGCTAGCGTTTGGTTCGAACCCTCCTGGTAGCTCCTGGCCTCACTCTCCTTTAAAGGCTAGTCCTGGGTACCCTTGCCTCCCAACCGCTCCCTCCCAGCGGATGATCCCCAGGATCTCCACGTGATCGAGGTCATCATGGGCACTCAAAATGCCAGCCATTGCTGCGGGGTGATGGTCCCGTGCAAACCGCGACATTGCGCGACGCTGTTTTGGTACACCTTCATTTTCTTGCCTAGGAAAAAAACAAGACAATAGCAACAATATCGAATAGAAAGGGGCCAGGAAGGACTTGTTCTACAATGAAGGCCAGCACGCACATGTTGTACAGTAAAGCCAAACTCATCACGGGACATCTGTAGAAAAAGAAGAACCCTCTTACTTGTGGGTAATTGACCAGTTGTCTATTTCATGTGAGATTGTCAGGTGACCTAAAATGGAAATAGCATTCGGCGAGTGCGACTCCAATCCCACATGATTGGTGGTCACTTTTCCCTTTCTACCTAGTGGCAATGGGTCTATCCATGGCGTCATCCTCAAAGTTGAAACAAAGCTTTAGAGACTAGCTTGAAATGTTTTCGTGATGGTCGAAGCTCTGAAGAAAATGGAATAGAGAATCGCGGTCAAATAGCCAACGATTCCGCGGGTCATATGACATATGCACTGTCAGTCATAACCGAAAAAAATGCCATCTGAGATATAATTTTCCTCTCTTTCTGTGCATCCCAGCGATATCTACCATTTCTTTGCACTTGTCCCATGCTGTATCCCTGAATGTCTTATTGGCACCGAAACTGTCCCTGCCAACCTTGGCACCGGGGAAGTAGCGGCAGCTTGTCGCGTCTGGCAGACGCACAATGACACAACCACTGGAGGCATCATCAACAAGTGACGAAGGGGCTGCATGACTTCATAGCTACATGACCGATGGTGGAAGCATGAATCAACCAGGATAAGCCATTATGAACCAAGTATCCAAAAGGATTAACCAGTATGAACCAAGTATCAAAAAGGATCAACCATCACCACGTACAAGTACAAGCAAGGAGCAACCGAATTAGAAAGCGTGGTCTGTCATTAGCCATCCTATCAACCAGGATAAGCCGTTATGCACCAAGTATCAAAGAGGATTCGAGGATTGAAAATTGTGAAGTAGCAGTGACCATAGTATCAATCACCAATATCGATCAGTATGTTAATCATCACTGATCATCATCGGGAACTAGGATGAAACGTGATTGAGCACTAGCAACATCAATGCACACTAGTGACCAATATTATACGCGGTAGTGCAACTACCGGTGGCCAATTATGAGTCCTTACCACTAGCAAATATCAATATACACAGTATATATAAATACTTCAAATAAACATCATCATGGATACTTGATGTATGTTGATGTCAAAGAATATGAGATGCATTGAAGGCCTACTTTGTAACAAGCCGTTCCTAATCCTGCTAGAGCTGGCACATTTCCAGGTGGTTCCAACCCCAAAGATTTGTCTTCAGGACGGAGACCAAAATCATCAAAATCATCAAATCACTGGCCAAAAGTGGCTTCTTTCTGTGCCTGTGCTAACTGTTTCATAAAATAGGAATCCCTATGCCAGAATCCAATTAGTAACAGAACCACCTGTGGGGCCACGAACTGCCCACATTGATAACAGTACTTACTACAGTATGTCTTTATCTGACTTTAGTTACTGGGTTGGGACAATTTCAGGAAAATCGACCCTGGACACCCGAGTTTCCACCACCAATCATACTTATTTCCTGTAAATTTAGAACAATTTTCCTCTAGAAATTGACAATTGTCCACGTACTATTGATTGCTATTACTGGAATGGTCGAATCATGATTTCCTACAAATTTCTTGGTTATTCATAGGACATTTAAGTTATTTCCTTTAAGCTGATACTTATTCCGATCATGTTCCTGTAAACCATTTGGCTGAAACCAATTCGTTGACAACCATTTTCCTATAGATTGAAAACTGTCCATACCGGAAAAATGGTCCTAAAACTGTTGGCAACCACTTTTGGAAACCATTTGGTTGAACCATCCTTCCCCCGCCACTGGAGCGCGTGCGCCAGCTGCGGCCTCCCCAAGTCTGGGTGTGGGCGGCTTCAAGCTTTGTCCCTGCGCTTGGGCCTTGGCGGTACCCGCATGGGAGTGATGAACAGTTCCCTTGGCACCAAAAACCCAACGAAGAACCAAGGTTTACACTTCACCACAGTTAATGTTATTGGCTCTTTATTGGCTCTTTATTGGGTTTTTATCATCCCAAATTGGCACTTAACCATCCCAAATTGGCGTTTGGCCACAGTCTTTGGAGAACCTCAACTGACAAATATCTGAAGTTCAGACCTCGGGTTTTGAACCAATCACAGCTGCTCATCCCTAGCTATGGCTGATCCGTATCAGTATTTGATCTGTGTATAATCTGCTGATCCATACACAGTGGGGCCCCCTAGCTAGCTAAGTTGGATTATAACTAGGGTAACTACCAGTTGCAGTAGATAAAACTATAGTCAAATGGCTTATCAGCCAACTTATGACGTTGGGTGCCCCGGTCCCTTGCATCATCTTCAAACAACAACCTCCGGTCAGACACATTTTTTTGACGCTGCGCAAACACGCTTGGCTGGCTGAATCCCTTGGACGAAGCTGCGGCTTGGCTTCTGCAGAAATAGCCCCATGGCATCTCAGGACTGGCGACGGTACATCCCCACACAGGCCGTGGGAGCTGTCGGTCTCAGATTTTCCTCCAAGAAAGCGACTGCTTACAGTTTGACAATGGCATCTCTACTGATGCAATGAAGCTCAGGCTCCATCTTTGGAAGCCATGATTTCGGACTCAAGAGCGTCATCATCCACTGGCACATACCAACCTCAACTGTTCGTGAGCCATGTCGTGTCAAAAGAGGTGAAAAGATCCGACCTGGTGATTCTTGATGGCCTTCCCGTCACTAGAAACACATTCCGCATACATGAGGGGCTGAGAAAATCATCAGCTTGAGTTGCCAGCACAATGAGCTGGAAGTGCAAAATCAAACGGTTGTAGACTTATAGATGGTTTACCTGATCTTAGGTACCAAAAAAATGTGGTTTGGAACATTTTGGAACTTCCAGATTCCAGGGGAATCGTTTCCTATACCGGGTAGTTGGGATTGTCGATGGTGGGTCATCATGGTGAATGGTTGATACTGGCGAACGATAGCTGATAGCTGAAGTTGTTGCCAACCATTGAGTGAGTGCCATCAAATGTCGATATGATATCCCCAATGAGAAGGATGAAACAACAGTCTAGATGCCAGGACACTCACTGAACATTACGCCATTTTCTTGGCAAATCAAACGCTCATGATTGCTACTCAAGAGCCAACCTAACCAACGTAACCAACCCAACCAACCTCACCTAACCAACCTCACCAATTTAACCAACCTCATTCAGCTCACCAACCAAACAAACCTTCACTAACCTAACCAACCAACTCAGAACTTACAGCTCACTATAAGCCCAGGGACTGGGGAAGGGCGGTGACAGGCGATAGTTCAGGAGCAGCTCTTCCCCGGCTTCAATGCCTTCGGTTGGACACAGCTGACGCATCGTCAAATCACGAAGCGAATGATTGTTGATGAGATCTTGAGCATCAACAAATAGAACTACTGCTATCTGCTCGTGCCAGTGAATAGTAGCCCATCCCATGGGTTATTTTCGGGACAAAACTGCGGGCAAAAAATTAAGCTGGTGGAGTGTCATCATGACTGGCAGAAATTTTAGTGTAGGGGGTACATGTTAGGAATTTTCATTATCAACGCCACTTCTACCACCACGAGAATGGTTGTGTCTTATCATCGTGATTCATCATTATCAAATGAATTAATTTGAAAGATCGGTGAACCCCAGCATCAACTAAGCAACGAATCAACGTGTCATTATATGACTGCTAGTTTTACTGTATAAAGGTATACTGTAATTTTACCAAATTGGAATTTCCTGGTACTTTAATAGTCTCATGACAGGATTTGGTTGCTCAACTGAGGAGCCGAAACAACTTTCACGGTGGAGGTTGTTATTCAGGTCAAGCTGTATGATGATGCACAGCTAAGCTTAGCAGCTTGCCACACACCCAGTGAAAGAGTATCTAATATCAATCTGCTAGTCAAAGCCAATTTGCCATAGTAAGTACATGTAAGTACAAACCCTTGGATACCCATGGCATACCCCTGTCATTGGTTGAAGCGCCATCAATGTTCCCCTGGTGGCCGACCTCGTAGAGCGAACATGGCCATGCCCATGTGCGGCCAGTCTGGAAAAGTGGCCTAGCTGCAAGGGCAGGTACCACCGAGCAATTCGGCTCTAAAGTGCATCATGGCGAAATCGCCATTTCTGAAAGCGGAAAAAAAACTAATCTCCAAGTGACTCACCATCACTTTGAAACCCAAAATGATACTTTTGGAGGGATGCCTATGAGGAGTCGCGACATGAACATGACCTCTAGAGCACTCATTGGCAATGGCCAAAGACTTGTAATTATGATATATGATGTATATATTCCCTTCATTTTAGAGGAAGACGTAGGTAAATCTTCCAGCTCTGTGGAGCATCTGGGACAAAGATGCTTCACACCAGCGCTCCGTGCCTGATCCTCCTGACCAACGCCACCACTGGGTGTTCTAACAAGCCTCACCGCAGTCCAACGACGACCCTGGTCTCACATGGTGAATGCAACGTGGCGGTACCTTCAAGTATCCCCACAGCAGGTGCCACTTCTTGTAGGCACTTTACCAACGTTCTTGGGATAGACAATTCTCGAACACACTCATGGTACAATTTCTTGACGTGGAGATTGGCAACAGCATTCAACAATAGTAGGTATGCTACATCACCAAAGAGACTAGGGACATCGCAAGATGCTTGTTGACAAGCTGTGCCGAGCTCACGACCCAGCTCTCCCTGATTCCACCGTCTGGCCATACTCAAGTGACTGTGGCTCAATAGCAATTCTTCCAACAAAAACTGGGGTGAACATCCCAACAGTTGGACTCTTGTCTTCCTTGGATGCGCAGCAAGAGTTAGGTCCAGGGGTCCTGAAAGGCCCATCCCCTTACCCGGTGCCATGCCTTCCTTGGTCCATGACCACGTGTGGAATCAGCCGCGCCCAAAAAGCGGGAGAGGACTGCTGAAGCTGGCGCCAACTGGGCCAGTGGAAGACCATCCTAGGCTTGGCCAAGTTTCAGCCAAGCGGAAACATCGAAACTGGTCCAGAAATGACTCCATTTTCCATGGAGAAACAGCCGTTTTCTTTGGGTATCTTGGAGTATACTGAGCTTTGGATAAATTCACTTGGTTGGGTCCCAACCATCTTCATGCTATGAGAGACGTTGGAGATGTCAATAAATGATGCTATCCACTGAACATAGTGTATCTTTTTTGCAGGAAGGACAAAAACATCATTGACGGGATGCAACATTCATTGATATTACAAGCACCCCCACTCAGACAAGAACTAAGGCAACAGCCTTCAACGGTTCATCCCACATAGGGACCACATCAATCAGACTGAAACTGAATCTTAGCCACAAGAAATGATGTTTTTTGTTTTTTTCCACGTATTTCTGCCTCCTGCAAGAGGTGTTCATCTGCGATGCCGGGCCATGGGGTTCCATTGGACCGAGTCACTGGTGCCCTGTTGATGGCTGTGATCGTCCTTACCCCGGCCCCCGCCCCAAGCACTGCTGCCGGGTCACGGGACGCAGTTGGGCCTGAGCCGCGGGAGTAGCGGTGAACACGACGTCTCTGTTGATTAAGAAACACCTTAGGTGATCATGTTAATCAATGTTCATCAGGTCTAATCAATGTTCATCAGGTCTAATCGATGTTTATCAGGTCTAATCTATGTTTATCAGGTCTAATCTATGTTTATCAGGTCTAATCGATGTTATATAATCAGGTCTAATCGATGTTAATCAGGTCTAATCAATGTTCATCAGGTCTAATTAATGTTAATGAGTGGTGATCAGAATCAGCGTCAATGAATTGGAAAAGTCATTGTCGATCAGTGTTAATCAATGTTAATCAGGAACACGGAACACCTGGGGATTCTTCTGGCTTGAAACAATGTGTCTTAATAGTTGCAGTGGTGATCTTTGGCCGGATTTCCAGGCTCCGCCACGGATAGACGGACACGCTTGGGGCGATCGAATGGCACCTCAGGTTCCATACCCATTCACCGCAGATCCCTACCATGATCTGCCAATTTTACCCTGGGGCAAATCTGCAATGGCACACATATGCAAATCATGTTGGTGATTGCTGGTCGAAACTCTGATGATTGACTGTGCTTCACCATTACCAACCACTAGGAACCAGGATCTTCAAGGGTTGCGATGATGCATATGATAAGTCATGGATCTGATGATGGCACCTCGGTCAATAGACAGATGTATCAAATGCGAAATGTCCATAGATGAAAAGGTAAGCCTTACCGATTGACAATACCATGGTACTGGTTACTACTCTTGCTTGCTATTGGATGATATTACCATTATTGCACTACAGTATACAGGCAGCTTACCTGCTACGAGATGATGTCCCAAGGAACATAAGAAACATGTTTTCCCAATGTATCACCCATGTATCGGTAACATGAGCGCTTGTACCTCGTGGGTGCACAAGTTCAGTGGCTCAGCGAGCAAAAAGCCAAGTTCTCAGGCTAAACTCTTGTTGCATTGATCGTTGCGGTGGTTGGTTGCTAGCTTTTCCCCAATCACTGGCGAAAAAGTAAACGCAAAGTAAATATCTGGCAGCTAAGTCAATGGCTGTTAGCACGTAATCGACCAAAGTTCCTTTTGGTGCCAGTCAGGAATCATTGAACAGAGTCGTCTTTGTTGGCAAGATGGGACAAAATTGCTCAAGCAAGTAATGAGTGTGACATACTATGTTGGGAATAATTGGGAATGTATCAGCCTTTACAGTACTGACATACATGAAGTGGTATTGATACAAATCGACGGCATTCCAATCTACTGGCTGATTGCTTGAACTACAGCCATTTCAAACCTCATTGCTACCAGGTGCTTTTCATTGGCCGAGGTGGATGAAATATTCATTGGCAGTCAAATCCCAATGCCCAAAAATACTAGTCATGTATGAACACAAACGTATGTACAGTACCAGCATTGCAAAATGAGACTCTTAATTGAGCAATATACACGATGTATTGCCACTAGTATACCATGTATCATTCTCGCTGCCATTTGCAAATATACCAATACTCAACAGGTCCGACTTCAAAAAGGGTCAATCCGCTTTCAATGCCGCCAAATGCACGGTGGTGTTTCACATGACGGAAAGAAAGACAAACGTGATTGTTTGGCTACGTAGCATTTTCCAGTACATCAATGAACAAATTGGTCATCATTAAGATGTTGACATATGTTGACCTACCCATCTGTTGGTTGTACTATCATGTGAGATGTGTGGCTTTGATCCAGAATGATCCATACCCATTTCCCCACGTAGCAGGGACCCGTCATGGCCACCGGGAAACATCTGTCCTCCTTGGGGATGATTCAGCAAATTGCCCACAGCCAAACGGTTGGCATGCCTGGGCCACGCGTCGGCAGTTTATGAATCATAAATAAATATATATATATATTTATATATTAATATAGAGATATACAATATATATGTCAATAAACATAAATACAATAAATATTTATTTATCATATATATATATATAAAATATTGATATATATATATATATAAATAAATAAAAAATAAATATATAAATATATGCGCCTTAATATGAAAACAAATCATCATTATCTAAATGTAAATATCAATATTACACTGGTCCTTGGTGGTTCCTGCTCCAAAATATTGAATGTCTGAAATGTTAGGTTATGTATCATCTGACTTCCATGAGAGTCAAGACTCCAAACATAACATTGCACTTACAATCAAAATGCTCTCGCAACTATGTGCCGGAAGCAGCACAGAGCCTACGCTAGAAATTCCAAGCTGCAAACTGCATATCATGTTAGGAACAAGGTCACTGCAAATCAAGGGCATCACTCTTGGACCCGCACGAATGGAACCCATCTCCGTTACTGCGGACCAAAGCGTTTCCACGATTTCATCATTTTACGCAGCTACATATGTATACATGTATATATATATATATATAGTTTTTAAAATGAATTTATGTATATATAAATATTTCTAGACAATTAATTCAATTTAAATATAGGTATACACACATTTCTATATATATATATATAAATATATGTATATAAATACATTTAAATATATGTATATATTACTATATCGATGTAAATATATATGAATACAAAAATAAATCAATATATGCAAATACATGTGTATAGTCTGTACAAGAGCCCTTTACAGGGTTTTGCTACAGTGGCCACGTTTCATAGAGGTTGTCATCGTATGATAGAAATTGTCATCCTATCATAGAAGTTGTCATCGTATCACAACGCCCCCTAATAACGTTCGTCTTTAACTGCTTCGGAAGTGAGGCTCTTGACCAAACAGTGTTGCTATGGATTTATATTTATATATATCAGTAAATAAAAAAGTGAATAAAAAGAAATATGTTTAAGTATATATTTATATATATATTTATATATATATATATCTAATTGAAAAACATATATATCAATATCGATATATATATATATAAATAAAAAATATATATATATATAAAAATGAAAAAATATAAATAAAAAATATATAAATAAATATATATATATATATATTCAAATAAATAGAAATACTTCAATAAATATATATATATATATAAAAGATATTGATATATATATATTAAAAAGAAAAATATATCAGTATGTATATGCATATTTAAGCAATGAATGTCTAAATATATAACTAAATCTATATAAATATATACTTCAATAAAAATCTATACATTTAAAAACAAATATGTATATAGATATATTTATTTAAATATATATATACACAGATATTGAAATATATTAGATATGAATATAGATCAATATGTATATCCAAATTTAAATATATAAAAAACTATGTATGTCTAAAGATATAGTTAAATCTGTCAATATTTATTTTTATATTTACAAAAAATATATATCAATAAATTTATAAAAAGATTTTTTGTTGAAATATATATATATATATTTATTTATTTGCATAAAAATATATATATATATATGTATATGGATCATCTGGGATGGACATATCCAGATAAGTGCTTCATGCATGGTAGTCACTTACCCTCAAAACTGGTTCATTTTCTTGACACATGTTGAGGTACGAGGAGATATCCACATTATCCACTATACATCTGGAGTATCTGGGATTACTAGCAACTATTGACCACCCCTAATTATTATTGGCATTTACAACTTGCTCTTAACCACCATCTACTACCGCGCTCTTTGCTTTGCCAGGGTTTTGTCTGCAAACAAGTGTCCAACCAGCAGTAACCACTAATCATGAGCCACAAAGTGTTAGCTACTCTTAACGACAACTAACCTCTACTAACCACCTTGACCACTATTAACCACCATTGATCAACCACTATTCACCACCACTAATCCCCCTTATGACCTTCGGCACATGACACATCCCGCATGCCGCCACAGCACCACAGCACCGGGGGCTTCAAGCTCTGCGCGAGCTCATGCTGCCGCCACTGCACAGGGAACCAGCCTTTGCCGTCCTGCCCAGTTGTGGCTGGAGTGGCGGTGTACCCAGGTGTTGAAATTAACCATCAATCGTCAATAATTGTTAATGATGATCATCATGCTTATAAACTAATCATTGATATATCATTTTTGTTATCAATGATCATATCAATTCTTAATCATGTAATTGTCGATAATGATCAGTTTTCACTGTCTTCAGTTTTACGCTTTGGCAACCTGGAAGTTCAAAATCATCAGTTTTTTTTGGTAAACCAACTACACATGGTCGATTTTCCACTTCTAGCTTAGCTTACTGGAGTGTTTTGCTAGTGTTGAAATCAACCAATATTTAGCAACTTACCATCAACAACTTGAAGAACAACTGGAACCAACATTATAACAACTATATAACCATCAACAAGTAACAATTGAAACAAACATTATGACAACAATTGAACGGGAATGAAGCAATTAACCATCATTATAACAATTAACCATCAGTGTTTGTATAACAGTACAACAGCAAGTGATTTTGCCGTGACCATCATCGCAATAATACCAAGTCTATCGATCATCACTATCTATAAGAATTGAATTATCAACAATTTGAATTCTAGATCTTTGTAGTAGAACAACAATCTATTTAATTCATCAGTATTATCATAATTACAGCCACCTTTAAGACAACAACTTACAATTACCAGTTGGCAGTAAACAGACTTACAAAAAGTCAACAATGGTCCATGACAGTAGTCAATGACACTCAAGACTAGTTCAATCAATACAAACAGCCACTCCCTAAGCACAAATAGCTGCTAGTCAACAGTAAAGCATAATGCAACTCATTAGCACCACATGATACCCATACATAGTTCACCATGTGGCCACACCATGTAGCCACAGCATATAATCACTCATAGCTCACTACCGGTTGCTTCTGCTTGGTTCCCCGCTCCAGGTGCACGTTCTCATACTCGTTGGTCAGCAGCTGATCCCCCACAGGCAGCGATTGCAGCGGCGTGTCACCGGGGAAGATGCGACCGGGGTAGAAGCACAGCAGCTGGCCGCTCTGCACCGAGTGCCTTGGGCCACCAACCAATGCTTCATAAGCAATGTCCCAGCATTGACCATGAACTAATTGACTAATGCTTGATAGTCAACATTGATAATGGTTGATAGTTATTAACCAACCATTGATCATGGTTGCTGGTTGATACTCAATGCTCAATGGTTATCAAAAATGATGAACTAATGTATTAAGCAGTGTTCATCCTTACCATCAACCAACAAGTGATTGTTGTTGGTTCAACCATGATTGGTTGATACCCAACAATGATCAATGATCATATCAATGATCGGCAATAGCTGGGGATATACCAACGATTGAAGATTTACAAGAGCTGCTAAAACCTCGAAGGTGGATTCTCCAGCCATGTTTGACTACAAAACGGAAACCATATACAGTACAAAAAACATGCCGCATTGTGACACCAAAGCTGTATCCACACAGAACCTACGTCTTGAAAGCACCATAATGGACATGAACAAATGGCTATGTTATGGGCTCATCACTCCTTGGATACCTAAAACTTGATGGTTGCGTGAAGGTGCTGCTTGCTTCTATGATGGATTCCTATTGAAACAACTCTCCACCCATCTCCTCGTGCCCAGGGCATCCCATCATCGAGTCAAACACGCGGTTACTGTACCCCGGTTGATAGTGCCTGGCTCATCAATCCAGGGAGTATAAGCTAGCACAACAATCAAGTTTCATTGAGTGGCCCCAACCATACTGGGTCATAACCAGGCAGTACAACCATATCATTTCTTACCATCAATCAATATCTTCAAACCATTATTGACCCCAGAATTATCACACTGTGAACTTACAGATAGCCGAGTGCTGGACAATGGCCAAGAGCTCAACCATCTCGAAACGGTGGATTCTCCAGGCAGCTGCCAGGTGGGTTATGCTTTAGCTGGCTTCCCTAGCTCCACCACCCAGGCGCCAACCTGGCAACCCGGGAGGTTCTCCAGCGGTGAACCAAGGTACACTGAGCGGATGCCCAGGTTGGTGCTTGCCGAGTGAGACAGCTCCAGCAAGGGCAACCTACAGGCACCCCCAACGGCTCTCCAAAAGTTGGCTGGTTCATAAGCTGGTTATGGTGAAAACAATCATGGTACCTCAACGAACCAGCTCATTAATGATGGTTAATGATGGCTGATGGTGAATAAGCAACCCTTGTGGTGAAAAATGGTAACTGATAGTTTCACAATGCTTGCAGGAATGATGGTTCAGGACGTGAAGCATGGTAAGTGGTTTCTGGATGTTTGATGAATAATGAGCTTTATTTGTTGACTGTTTCTCAAATAGGATGATCATCTCAAGTAATTTTGAACCCACTAAGCCTCTAAGCACATTGAAGTTCTTGGATTCTTGGCTTCACAACGGAACTTTGCTTGGATCCCCTACAAAATCATGCAGCCATCCCATACGCATGCCCAAGGTGTCCATAGATAACTATTTACTAAATCCACAGCCTCAATGACAAGCATGCACAAACGTTCCTCTCTACTGTTCCTGCAGTGGTGTCATGCAGGCTTCTGCAGAACTACCAAAGGTCTGATCGGAACTTCCTTAAACACAATCTTGCCTGGACTGCGGCAGCTCATCTCAGAACAAGGAATGTCAGCTTCGCATCAATTGCGTCCCTGACGTCCATTTCTGATGTGGTCCTTGCCATAATTCGGATACTTCAGGAAAATCATGTTGTCAACAAATGACACCACCACAACTCGTTGGTTGTATACCAAGTTGCTGCGTTCCAACGTCGGCGGCCTGACGAGGAGGCATCCCTTCACATGGACTCACTCCCTGGGTGAGGCAAAGCATCCTCAATCCCATCCTGCTTGATCAATGAGGAAGCTTTATCAGTCCCACCAGTCCTTGATTGTTCAAAACAGAATGTTCATTATATTTCCCAATCAGGTCTTTATCATTGGTCAATGGGGATCACGCCCGTTGATGGAGGAAATCCTGCATCATTTTGCTTGGTATCCCGGGTTTTCAACCATCCCAAGTGTTGGATGGTACAGCATTTACAAAACGTCATCATCAACCATTTGTTACGGCTGCTGATATGTGCTCCTTCACATTACCCGGTACCAATGCTCTGGATCGCCCTCCGAGATTCAAGCCTCGTAGCATCACCACTCATGGGAGGAACCATGGGTTGAAATGGTAACCAGTTGATCCAAAAAAGGTGATCTCAGTGATCTTGGTTACCTACTACCCAAGAACAAGTGATGGTTCTCAGCTTGGTGGTTGAACCACCCATGGTCAACTAGTGGTTAATAATGGATAATAATGGCTAGATAATGTATATGGTAATAATGGTTTATTATGATCACTGGTTGGTGGTTGAACCGCCCTTGTGAAAAACATGAGTCAACGAACCATTTGTTAATGATTACTAGGGAAAATAAAACATGTTTGAAACTACAATTTATATCAGTTGATATTAGTTGACATAGGTTACTATGGTTACCTATTACCCACAACAGCATTGATATCAGTTGATATTGGTTCCTACTGATGGCCAAACTACGATTCGTTTTTTCGCCTACGCCAATGTTCTGGGGATATTGATATTGGGAATACTTTTGATTGGCTGGTTGGTCATACTCTCACTATTCGTGCTGTGGGTCTTATTCAAACATTGTCATACCTGCAGCCCCGTGGTTTGGCTGGTCATACCAGCTGTCTAGCTTCTACTTGCGCTGATTATCATACCTCAATGACTCCATCCCCCAAAGAGTCTGAGTATCAGCAAACCGAAAGCTGACAACCACATGCCTGCAGCTCCAAACACAAGGATTTCAGCACTTGCGTGGCCAACTGCGTGCAGTTGTCAAAAATCAGAGGGAAGAGCTTCTGCACTGTACCCTGAGCGCCCGGGCGGCTGTAGTCAGAAGGGTTGGACCAAGCTGAAGATATTAGGCAGGTTAACATTATATAAATATTCTTTATTATTAAATGCATGAGTGTGTATCCATGTGCACAAAAAACTATACTGTACATAAAATTACCTTGAAGTAAATAGACTACTACTTACCAGCATCTTGTTTTTTGAGGCGGTTCTGAGTTGAGCCCATAGATATCTACTCCGGGAAGATTACAGTATGTAAATACACATGGCGAAAACCAACAAACATCATCCCACTGTAAAGGTTGGTTGCAATGAATGATCTCACAATATATCAAAGCCCCTGTGGTCAACCCACAGGAGACAACCACTGCTCAGTGGCGGTTCACCGGCCACTAGTGGACATCCCAGGACATCCCATCGAACAATGATGGCTAACTTTCTTGGATGGTTCACTATATTTTTGTCAGTGCCAGTTGGCAAGGTGCGATACGATACTTATTTATTTCGTGCATTGTCAATAATTAATTCATCCATTTGGCTTCAATAGATCTTCAATAGAAGCATGAACATGTTGATCAATATGCCACCATCTTCATTCTCTGTTGAGTGATTCATTCCGCTGCCTCCATCGAACTGCTTTGGTTCGAGGCGGGCTTCTTCAGCACATGGTGCAGCAGGCGCAAGTCTTTCAACAAGTGCGGAGACACCATGGCTCCATTGCTGTCGCTGCCCGCTTTACCATTGCTGCCACTGTTTCTGTTGCTGCTGCAGAGGGCATCAGTCATGGCGTTGCAGTTGTGTCCTGCTGTCGTTAGGGAATGATGCAACTTTGATTCCATTGGCCGGTGATGTTAAGGTAGAAGCCGGGGTCAACTTCCACATCAAAAGTGTCGAACCAAGCATCAAATGCAACCATAACCACATGACATCAACTGATGAGGCGCTATTATATAGTTGGCTGAATTTGTTCTTCCACTTACCATAAAATAGTATGTAACCAGCTAGTTTCTACCATTATTGTGACTGGGGTTGGTTACCTACTACAGGCATACTCTCGTGATCTTTGCATAGCTGCCGAATCGTCTCGAAGCCTGAGGCTTGAGGGCACCTACTCTGACCGACCTCACCCTGATTCTGCCTGGAAAATCACAAGTTCATTGTCCCAAATACTGCAAAACACTTGGGAAACAAAAATCAGAAAAACAAAACAGAGTTTCTTGAGTGCCAATTACTGGCAAATCTGGCTGCAGAAAGGATGTATATAGGTCATAATGTATCAGATTGGTTGATAGATTGTCTCAGAGAATTGATAATCGGAACAAACGTGTCCTCTTGATTTTCTCATCAACCAATCTGTAATACAGGAATAACACCAGCAGCAATCATTGGGAGAACACGGCTGATGTAAGCAACAATTGTGACAATACTATCATTCTGCAAGTCCCAAAAAACCAAGCATGATGCATTCAAATGGGGTTTTGGAAAGGACAATTGACGCACACACCCATATTTGGTGTCGGTCAAGAGTCAATAGTATCGTTTGTGAACGCTGTGAACACCAAAAAAAGATTCAAGTTGTTCCAAAAAATATTTGCTGTACCCAATCTGGATGCTGCTTCATCTATTGACCCATACCAGCATCGATCGCTCGAATGCATCTTGCGTTTCACCTACTATCTGCCGAGCAATCCCAGGTCAACACTTGGGAATCCCATGATCGGCAATGGCCATGGGTCCGAGAGGAAAGACCCTGTCAGGGGTTTCACTTGGCATGCGTCCACGAAGGAGTAGTCAGGGTGACGCAGAAGTGCCATGGCATGCACCACTTGGGATTGGTGGTCCCAGCAGCTCTGCGGATTAGTTCAATCGTGATGTGGTTGGTGGTTTCAAGCCCTATGAAAAATATTAGTCAACCAACCAATTGTTAATCATTGCTAGGGAAAAATATGCTTAAAACCACCAACCAGTTATGGTTTTGGGCCAACTTTGGGATGAACCAGCCACCGGCGCCCTTGATGCAGTTGGTCGTATCGTTTGCCGCTCCTTGCATCAAAACCCCCTCATGTATCGACTTTTTCGAGCAACCTCCAAATTCTCGTTGTACTTGCGCGGGTAAGACATCATGAATCTGCAAAAGACTCAGATCGAATTTGGTCTGGCAGCATAATGCTAGGACACTTGCTATCAGGGCAAGTCTGCTCCATCCTCCGGCTGTTCTCGATTGATAATCGCTCAAGATTACCAAACCACTGGGGGCTCTCTGCACTGCCATTAAATACTATCCCCAACACTAGATGGCCAACTGTTCTTCAATGAAAAACAAACCCTAGGAGTTCTTTGGCAACTTCTGTATCTGGAATTTAAAAGTACCAGGTATGTGGCAAACAAGTTATATACAAACTTAAGCAGTACCAAACAAACATTTTCTGCATACACGTACTGTGCGTATCTATACGTACCAACTCACATAAATAACATCCAAATAGATGAAGATATTGTCTGGATTCTCACGAGTTTTGCTTCGTTCTGAGGAGGCCAGCTTTCTTCCGGCTGATTCTTGGCTGCAAACGTAAGAGAAATCATGGGATAGCACAGCTGCCAAACTTCAGGTCTGGTGCACCTCCGAATTTCATCTCTACAAAAAACTCGGCAATCTGCCATCTGACATGCCGTCCTCTTCATCTCTCGCGAAAAACAATGTAGAACAAACATCATGCCAGCAATATCTTCTTTATCGTACAGGATATGGTAAGTATACCACATACCTAGGTTACCCAAAGCACTATGATTAAATATCTTACCATGGCTATATGATCTATCCTTAAGGCCCCGCTTTCAGCGTGGTCCAAGTTATGAATATGGGCCTTGCCATGAGTCGCGTAGCAACCTGCACGCACTTTAAGGACGCAAACTGCTCAGTGGTGATAGGCCATCCAAAAAAATGTTGGTCAATCAACCAATCATCCCAAATAATAGTGAACATAAACATACATAAACAAATGTTTGAAACCAGCAACTAGCTCATTTTTGGCAAATAGTTGAATAAGGTTGACATCAATGCCACTAATTGACCATCAAATAACCACCTGGACTTGGATAGTATAATCATTGTTGACAAATAGCAATGAAGACAATTAAGGATTGACAGATTCTTTTACATGGTACATGCTATCCACAATCATATCGCGACGACAATTACTGAGCCATCAGTATCAATGCTTTTTCTCAAAGGACCGCTCCTTGAATTTCATGCTTCCTGTCCTCTCACTTGAGCATTGTGTGCTGGTCTATCAGCATCTGCCATCAGCAAACAGCAGCTGCGTCACGATGCCTCCTGCGGAAACCCGTAGTGGCACACTGTTTTCAGAGTGTGAACCTGTACTCATGTATCCCAGGCCACATACTGTCAAATGCCAATGTAACAAATACATAGATAAATATACATGTATTGAAATCATATCACGCATATGAAACATATACACATACATGTATTTGTCTATTCAGTTGAGAACAAATATACATTGCACAAGTGGTGATCAAATTTCTATCTCGGGTCTGCCTTGGTCCAGGAAGTAGACCGTACTGCATGTTTTCAACAAGACTCTTTCTGTGTGGCAGACCCCTGTCGTTTTTGAAGGAGCATACCAAAAATTGAATCTGCATGAACAGCGCCTAAGCTTCCCAACGGAACGATAAAAAACGAACACATGCAAATATGTAATAATTGTAATATAACTCTGGCAGGGGTGTGTGCGTTTACAGTTGGATATACAAGTAGCGAATGTGTGTGAATACGAACACATGTAAACATTTATTTGTGAAGGTGTTGGCTTGGTTCAAACGGTATATCAACAGGAAACACAATGGACTTTAAATACTAGACCATCCAACTTCAAAAATCCAGATCCATAAGAAGTGACAATGACCATGTCAGGTGAAACCAAATACCCGGACAACCAGAACTATAGTCAACACAATGTGCGTCTGCGGTTGGAAGTATCCGGACTCAGATTCTGACCATTCAAGAACAGCTGCGAACAAGAACAATTCACTTTCCCCACATGTCATTGTTAAATGATTTTGTGAACCACCTCCGCCAGCAGATTGTGCAAAGAGTTACATCAACATTTCCCAAAGGGCATCTTGGGACGAACCAAAATCAGTGGTTTTGCCTGGCTGGAATCAACGAGCGTAGCCAACGTCCATAAAGCTCTGTAAATAGATTGGTATTTTTTCTTGGTAGTTGATATACTAGTTTCATCATCGCTGAGAGCAGTGCCGCTCATGGCCACCGCCGTTGCAGTGCCTAGGAATAGTTACGGTCAAGTAATCAGCGAATACATAGCTGGTAGTGGCAAATCACAATCCACATTCGCCATCACCAAGCACTAAAATCAATCAAGCACATGTGGTACTAAATATGTATAGCTATAGTGTGTAGTTGTATGGGTACTGAAGAGGTAGTGATCCATTGACCACTGGTTGTTTTTTACTTATATAATTAACCGTTCAAAAAATTGCTCATTGGTCGGTGGCTTGAACAAGCTACGTGGCAGCCCTCAACTTCTGCAAGGGACACGTCTCCTCCACGCACGCGAAGTATCGCAAGAAGCTAAAGTCCACGTGCTGCAGAAGCTCCGGCAACTGCGACGGATGGCGATCCATGAGGCTTTCGCTCAGGGGGCAGTGACCAAGCATAGCAAGTGGATGTATACCACGGCAACAAATCATCATGTATTAATAATATGTATTGAATAGGGACCAGGAGTAACTATGATATATGTATTCTCAAATTGTGGTATCCAATACTAAGCGATAATAATTCTACACGTACATACGTACTGTGCCCGGAGCTTGTAGAAGTCACATCACCATGGGTCAAATCAGCGAAGCAATGGATGCTCAACAAATAATGCTGGGCAGGCGTAGAGCCCTGGAATAGAGTTTGGTGGCTCCCTATCCGTTGAAATGGTATGGTGCACAAATTGTACTCAAGGGGCAGGTAGCTATGATAAGGTTCATGAAACAGACGGTGAAACCATCATAGTTTGCCTTCAGTGCAGCAGTCAAGAAACTGAAAAAAAAACAAAATACATAAATCAGGCATTTAGCAACAAAGAGATAGGATACACTGGCTAAAAGTACAGCAAAAATGAACAATGGGTAAACGTCAACAACGGCTGTAGTCTCCCTCAGTTGCGACCAGCGAAACTGGCCGACACCTCATGGACGGTCACGGTTGCTTCCTTGTAGCATCCGATGTCCTCCACCTGTCCCAGTGCCAGAGGTTGGTTGCAGCCACACCCACAATCTGACCGTGTCGAGATTTCGTGCATCATGGATTTGCGTAGCCTTACATACAGGTTTGTTATACATCTTAAAAAAAGTACATGTCTGTATATGTCTGTATGTTGGTATGTCTGTGTGTTGGTATTTCTGTATGTTGGTATGCCTGTATGTTGGTAAATTGAACACTGATTTGTGATGGTTTGTGTGTGTGAGTATGTATGTATGCATGTATGTATGTGGGTATGTATGTATGTGTGTATGTATGTATGTATGAATTGGTTCATAAAACAACTTGTTAGAGCACAATGTTGCTCGTCAATACCTATTTTACTTGAATCTCCCAAGAGCTTTTCTGAACACTCAGAGTTTCATGAATTTTCGGTGTCGACTCAGAGCAATTTATGTCTCAAAAGATGCGTGAAGGTACCAAGGTAAGTTGTCACAAGGGTCATCCCGTTGAGCAATAGGACTAGGACAGAATCTCGGACAGAAAAGTTCCCAAATCGCAACATTGCCACCTTGAAGTCACGAGCATGTGCAACAGTTGAGCAGTTTAGTGCCATCCCCAGCCCACCAAAATAACCAACCAACCACCATATGTAGTGAGCCGTAGCTTTTTCCAACCATGCAAATGCGCCTGGAAAGCATCCGCCCTATGAATCTCCCGCTGCTCATAGGGTAGTTGGCTGCTGTTGCCGATCTTCGGTTGCAGCAAACCACCTGATATTTTTTCTACCAGCTGGTCTAATCCAAACCCGATCGGTCCCTATTTTTGGAACGCTTATCCTTCACCACTTCTAAACAGACTAATCATCACTGGGCAACCATGTATTCTATGCATTGTTGTTAGCTGTATGTCCTCTAATTACTGGCAACAATTTCTGGCCATGGTTCACTAATCAACCATTACCAGCCATGAATGACTACATATAACTTGAAATCAATCATTAATCATAATCACTGACCACTATATATTCATGAGTATTACTCTAGACTACTAATCCACCCTTACCAACCATGATCAAGAATGGAATATAATTCCTACAGTAATTGAGCATGACTAGCCATTTCTAACCGTGATTAATAGCCATTGTTTAATTCAGATCACCAACCATACTAAGTAGATCTGACTAGTACTTTCAAATCATGATTATTTTCAGACCATGATTACGAACCACAGCTAACCACAACTAACCACAACTAACGACAACTAACCCTTACTAATTAAGCACGACTAACCACGCTTCACCCACCACGAACCATGCGGCGGCTCAAGCCCAAATGCGGCCCCTTCGCGTCGCGCCTTGTCAGCTTGCGACATGGCCAAAGCTTCTCGCCACGCTGCACGACCCAACTCCTGGGTTGTGGACGCCAGTCAGCAATGGTTGGTTGTTATAACTCCAACAAATGACATATGGTTGTAACATTTAGAAACATGGTTGATAAATAACAACCAACCCATTTGATTGTGACATTTAGAAAGCCAAGAAATGAGTCATAATTCCACTACTACTGGTAGGGATATACGGACTACATGGTGGTTTCTACGGAACCCATGAATCATCCTTATATGAAAACATTATTGCAATAAAGCAACCATTTTTGGGTCCCCTATTTTGAGGAACACCCGTAAAGAAATCCTTGGGTTAGGATGAACAATGAGTAGTTAGTATTCAAGATCCAGTAGTATAGTTCATAATCCAAAAAATGTAATGTGTAAGTTTATATGTTTCTGAAAAGATATGGAGAGTGTTTAATCATGGTTCATTATATTTCAACAAAATATGTGCACTATTTTTGACTCATTATGATCTATCACATTGTGACATGATCGTCACTAGTTAATCAATATTGTGATGGATTAACAACTATATCATGGTAAATGTTAATAATGATTGGATTACTCGTGGTGAATTTACTAGTGATTACAGTAGCTTAATGTTGATCAATAGAGATTTGCCTACTCAGTATTAAATAATGATGCTTGAAATCATGTGATGGTTATACAATATCAGGTTGATAGGGAGTAAGCAAATCATGACAGATGGTTGATATTGATTTATCAGAATAGATTTAATACTGGGAAAATGGTCAACGCGTCTACGCCCAATAAGAACGCTCATGTTGCTGTCCCTATTGATGGTCAACGACATTGCTGATGGCCAAAGCTCGTTTGTTTGCTGCTTAAGGGCTCAGCTAGGAGTGTTGCGAGACCCTGGGTGGCATTGGCAAATCAGCGTGGCGTAGCCATGTGAAGCATCCATGCATGATTTCTCATGCGTGATTTAATCCGGCTTCAAAATACAACCTGCAGTGAATCAATGATAGGGAAGTACATTTCAAACTTCAGCAAGTCAGTGCAATTTAAGATGTTTTTCCATAGTTTTCCTATGAACATCTGCTCCATCTACCCAAGGAATCCAAAGGGTACCGGCTCCCCTGGTCTGCACTTCCTCGCTTCTGGTCCGCAAGCTGAGAGTTGCCATTGGACCGTCTACCTGGCTGGGTGACAGATCCTGTGTGGCATCGTTCGTTAGATGGCTGATCCATAGCAAACTGATCGTTGAAAAACAAATGGTTGTTGCTCAAAATAGTGTACCCCCAAATCATCAACCAGAAACCATTTATAACATTTAAACCAAGCATTTTTCAGGGTTTCCTATTTTGAGAAACCATCAAATTAATGGTTCAGTCATGGCTAAATAAACTGGTGAAATAATTTGTTGGTCTACAAGCTGGATAATGGATGGTAAATCGCACGGTCTTTCATATTTGAAATTCATGAATGAATCTTGATGGTTTATCACGATTGACAAATGGCTTTCTTGTAGTTGATAGACTAGCTCGCAATCTAAGACCCCTGGCGGGACAGTCCACACTGAATAGCTTGTCGCAGGATAGTGGTGATGACCCACCGGACCCATGACGATGGTACTGGTAGAGCATGTAGAAGCTTTTCTTTGGACGTCGGCCGGGTACCTTGACACTCACCAGCATCACATGTACACTCTGGTGAACTAGAACTAACCTGGCAATGGAAAATCCACCATGATTTCGCTGATTTCGCTGATTTCCAAGCGGTTTTTCCCAACAAAACGGTGGATTTTCCAGCCAGCCAGGTTGCTTTACCAGAGGCTACCGGGGGGGCATTTCCAGGTAGCATCCTGCCACCACCTGCCTGCCACCGGACCCTGATCCCACTTCCGCGCCTTCACGGTGCCAGTGGCCCCACGCAAACGGAGCTCCAGGAAGTCGTTCATCGCTTGCGTCACATAGACGCTACGGGCTGCTTGCGTCTGCCTGGTTGAAGCTGCGGGGTGAAGCCTTTGGTGCGAAGCGGTAAGCCATGCATGCCCAGAGCAACCGAATATGTTACTTGTTTTTTTTAGGTAACGAAGGAGTTCTCTCCGGGATTTTTTTGTTTGTTGAAAATTGTGATACTTTTGGAGTGAGAAGGTTGTTATCATGGTCTGGCGCTGTGCGAGGCTACAGGTTCCATGAAAAAGGAACACCAGCGGTGGCCTGATAATTAAAAGGAAACAAATAGATATCGATAATAGTCATTGCCCAACTACAACTCAGGACTTACAAAAACAAACATCTTGACTGACTCATGTCTGGTCGTTGTGATCTGTGGAATTGTTGTCCGAGGATACCTGTTGTTGCCCAAGGACTCTAATTGCTCCAACTATTTGTCATCTCTCCGGTACACCAGAGGTCATGGCCATTCTACCCTTCAAAACACAGGCGAAACCTCCCAGGAAGGTGGCACCAACCATCACCAACCCCACAGGTCTAGCTGCCACACCACGTTTTGGCCAGGCACTGCAAGCTCACACGTTGTGCTTTCTGTCGCAAGAGGCGCTTTTTCACCTCGCGGTGAGCCGGTGCCAGATGCACGTAATCGATGTATATTTATTTTCATATTATTTTTTCATTTGATTCTCGAAGTTGAATAATGTTGAAAACAAGTCTATACACCTGTTATGTGTATAAATGAGTGGATGGATACATAAATAAAGAAAGAAAAACATAAATCGATATACATATATATATATATATGTAAATAATGAATACATGAATAAACAAGCACCTCATTCATGTCCTGTTACGTTCCATCTTGTCGGCGAAATTACCCCTACATGATTGTCCGTCATGTGATTGGCACATGTTTTGAATGACCATTCTCAGCAATGAAACAATAGGAATGGTCATAAATATATACTCATCAGCCACATCAACGATCAACCTGTCAGAGTATATACCTGTTATTGCTGGTAATCGTTCAGACATATCTACCAAAATTAATTGATGAAACAAAACGACACAGCAAAACCACGTCTACCAATAAATATCGTGATAAACTTGGAATAGGCATGATTATACTTCATGATTCAACCGCATTATCATACCATCATGGTTCAAACATGCTGTCATAACCAAAGATGCAAGCGTTCCCCTTTCAGTTCCTCTTCGCAGCAGATTTGTCAAGTAAAAAGAAACATAACACAAGCAACAAATTAAATCACATCATACCAGCTCTTAAGAGATTCCCCTTCTCTTCTTTAGACGCTCAACACCGGGCCAGACCCCTGGTGGAAGAGCCAAAATTTCCCAAACTGCTCTGGATCAACCGAGCCAGACCTCCGAGGTTTGTCCAGATACAGCTGTAACTGGTTTGATATGATGGAAACTCACGAGACGGAAAAAATTTTTTGTCTCTTCATGGCATTCTGTCCTTTCTTACCACGGCCCCCTGTCCTTCCGCCTTTGGCAGGAGGCTCAAGCGTGGCGAAACTAAGAGTGGAAAGTGTGTGCTCAAAGATATGTAAAAAAGGTTTGACACTAGGATGTGAAGCAGGTAAATCCATCGAGGTTAGCATTGCTAACCCTTCGTTCAAGTAAACCCGTGCGGTTTTTTGGGACGCCCAGCGCCCTTGCACCAACAGGCGATCCATGTTCTGGTGTTTGCTAAACCAGAAAGTCGCTCCGCCGCGGCGGAGCGAATATGGCCGGAATTGGAACTTGTCCAATTTTAAACTTTGGAGGCATTCAGTGAATAATCTTCTCCACTTGGCATGGGAAGCAGCAAATGTACCAGTCGACGGAGCTAACTGTTTCCATCGCTTAGCGAGTTTGACAGCAGGCTGATATCCAAGGATGACGCTTTCAGCGGCACCTTGTCTCTTACCTGATTTAGTTAGTCCGAGACTGATGACAATTTGCTGGTCCCGAGGTCCACTCATCATGTGGCTGGATCTAAGCGTTAAAAGCTCGCCAGTCCGAAGCATGGAGTAGTACCCTACCAGGAGTGAAATTTCAAAACCAAAATGGCCTTTAAAAAATGCCCATCCAGCCATCGCCTTCAGGATGTGTTCCGGCAGAGGCGGGGCTCTGCATGGTACTTCGTTAACTGACCAAGTACGAAGAAGGCGCCATGCGCCTGGCAGATTGTTTCGCAATCCAGGCTGAATATCTTGGAGACCTGCCAGGGTGTCACAGGCTTGGGCACGGCCTGCCCCCGAGCTCCAAAGATGCTCAAGGTAATCACATAGCACCAAATCCATAGCTGGTCTTTCACGAGGTAGGTCAAGTTTGGCTTGCTTGAGGTAGTCAAAGAAGGCTTGAGTAGCATTGGTATATCGACGTTTGGTTGCAGGTTGAACAGTAAGATCTCTGAGAGATCCAAGGCGGCGGCGCTGGGATGCTCTATCGTCCGGCAGGAGCGCTTCAAGCACTCTTTTTCTTCCCATGGATAAACTTGGACTTCACCCGCCGCCCCCAACGGGAGGGGCGATCGGCGGGGTTGGTATCTGTATGGACATATGCCCATACGGGCTGAACGTTTCCTGCGAGGACGAGAGCATTTACGCGCGCCAAAGTTCTGCGTAGCCGTCGTGAGCTGCTGCGCCCACGGGCCAACGCATGTAAACACACCAGGCTGTCAACCAAGTGTATCATCCTGCAACAATGTTGTCGTCGATGTTCAATGCGGTAACGGAGGCTGGTCAAGACTGCTCGAAGTTCCAGCGTGTTTATGTGGTCACCAGGGTGAACCCATTTCCAACCTGACACTATACGCCAGCGCCAGAGACGTGAAGGAACACTCGCCCTCAGTCTGTGAAACTTGACCATCTGCGAGGATGGTGTGTTCAAGAGTATATCCTCCCCCTTGATTGACACTAAGTTCCCAAGTTTGCAAGCAAGCAGGCCAGGATCTTCACGAGACCGCTTTCGGCAAGGATTCAGTGGCAAGCGACCCAACCGTCCTTGCGCCAGGGGGTGTCCGCCTGGTCGAGCACGACAAAGAACCTCTGAAGGTGACAAGCTACCAATCCACCCCAAGAGGTGGAACAATTGCCCAAGTAACACCGCCACCACAGGAACACTCCACGTGTTGCCCAACAGGGTTTTTCGGATGTCGGAATGCTGAACAGTATTGCGATTTGCTTTGCCAACGCACGGTAAGGTGTAATGCACTGGAAATCCTAACATGCACTCACGTTCAGCAATGTCAGGAACACGGCGATCGCCGCGTGAGTTTTCCAAGCAGTGAATGTTTTTGTATTGGTATGGGGGATATCGATGTTCGTCACTGATCCATCGTTGGATCTCCTCATAGCTGCACTGACCAATTCCTGCGGGTTTGCGTCCGGCATTGGGACGAGGGCGACTTGTTGTGAAAGTCGGGAAGGGCTGACTATCATTGACCCGAGTCCAACCTTCCCTGATGACATCCTCAGCTTGTTGCTTTCCTTCACAAACCACAGTTGTGACTTCTTTGCTGGTATCAACCTTGACACCTTCAGCCGGCACGATGTCCCAGCTGAGCCAGTACAAGCGAGGTCGATGGCAGTAGGTAAAGGTACCAGCGTCGCAAGCAATGGGCTCATGGCCAATTTCATGAGACATCGCCTCACGATCAGCCACGTCCATCGACATGACGCTTTCCATCAAGGTATGCACAGGGCACCAAGGAAACCGACGACGAAGAAGACCCTCAACTCGCGGGACGTGCAGGAAGAGGGAAGATCGCTCATCACGGAGCGCTCCCTTCCGATCAGAGTTCAACCCTGACACTCCCTGGCAGGGAGGCCCTGCGCCTAGCAACACCAGGGCGCACTGAGAGAACTTACAAGACCAGCCAAGGACCATCTCATCGGTGATTTCCTGTACGGAAGCAACAGTGATAACACCAAGATAATGAGCCTCAACCACCCTCTGCGCATGAGGATTGGATTCAACGGAAATATGTCCTAAGACCTGAACATTCACCAAATCGAGAGCGACACGAAGAGCTGCTATGCCATCAAACAAGCCAATTGACAAAACAGTGAGGTCTCCTCGATTTTCAGGGACTTGGCCCCGCAGCGCACCATGAGCAACCATAGACCCAGCTTCAGTGAGTTCAGTGCTCTGACAAAGACCTCCACCAGAGGTGGACGCGTCGCTGCACGTCACCATCGAGTCCATTGGTAACCGAAAATCCATTCGCACCAGTGGCAGCATGCCCAAGAAACGAAGCAGTTCAACACGGCATGCCTCCGGAGTTGGTCGCCAGGTAGGACCGGGGGAGTTGTAGGACTCAATGTGTTGCCACACACTGTTCAAGCTACCTAGCATAGGTCGACGGAACATGGAGAAGTATACCAATCCTCCACAAGCAATTTGCCATTGCTTCTGACATGCTTTCGAGAGTTGACAAAGACTGTACGCCAAAGACAGGTACTTAAACAACTTCGACTCACGGGGGAATGCTAGACCAAGACAACCATCGACTGTAGCGCCCTGGAGCTCACATCGACTGGATCTCTCAACAGCCTTCTTCGGGTTTCGCGGAACTTGCCAATGTTCATATTCACTACGCAGAGCTAGCACCCCAGGGGGGCAGGTACCCTCGTACTCAACCATATCAGTATGGCGGACTTTCTCCAACAAATCGTAATTGTCGAGGTAGACTCTCCACCCTGATGAGGAACAAGGCAATGGGCGATCCTTACGCAACTCTTCCTGAGGAGGGTTGCAGCTGTTGAACTCTTCATGGTCTGACCCACGCTGCACAAGAACTCGATGCACATGCTGAGCAAGTGAAACTGAGTTCAAAAATCCCATGGGTAAGACCACGCTAGCAATGTAGACATTCCCGCCCCGCATGTGTAAAGGAACATGGTCGGGAGGTACTGGTTTGTTGAAGGCCAAGAATTTCACCCAAGAGGGTGGTACCGACATTGTGTAAAAGAAACAACGAATGTCTTCACTACTGACCAAAAGGCTTTCGGTTGGCTGCAAGAAAAAAGGGTTCATGGATGACCACGCCGGTAATGTATCAACGTCACCACTAATATTCCTGCACAGACCATTAAGAGGAATCAGATTCATAATGAGGCGAAAAACCTCAGTACCAGCAGGGGTCCATTCCTCTTTGGTCACACCGAAAAGCCCATTCAACAATGGACCTGAAGGAGTGTGGAACACATCGTCCTCATGGAGGTAGGTGCAAACCCCATGTTGCACAAGACCATCACACACTTCACCCCAGGAATCATCAGAAACCATAACCCGAGGTGGCTTGAAACTAATCCACTCATCCTTAGGCTTGAGGTAGTCTTCAAAGTTAAGTACATGCTCCCTGCAGCCTCGTTCGCATACTTCGGCCAGGGGGACTCGCCCCACTTCAGCCGGTAGCGCAGGCATGATGTTGGACCATTCAAACCACCGGGCCACCTTCACTTCATCCCCCTTATAGTCGATACTCTTAGTCCTCATCACATCTTGCCAGTCAACAGTATCAACACTTCCAGGGATGTCACAGAAACGGCAAACATCTTTCAGGATTCGTTGGAGGCAATCTCGCTGCCCATCATTCGTCAGCTCATCACAAAAAAGTTCACATCCCCAATAAGAATTCAAAGCGATACACACACACTTCATCCAAGAGCACCTCAGGTTATCCAAGTTAGGGTCAAGGGTTGCAAAAACATCACTAGAGGTAGGCAACGGAAATAAGGCGGTTCTGTCCCGTTTGCCCGTGTACTGGCTGCGAAGAGGTAATCCCTCTAGGAGTTTCTGCAACAAGGGTAGTCCACAACCACCCAACGACAACCCTGACAAGGACCCAGGTAGAGGCCACTCTTTTTTCTCACTCGATGCCATTGAAGTCGGTGCTGCGGCCAGGCACGAAGTAGCTAGACCGGTCGGTCCCACATCCTCGGCAGGGCCCATCACGGGCCGGGGCTGCGCTCCATCTGGAAAATTCCCCAACTTCGAAGGTTCAAAGTTGGCAAGGGGCTTCGTCTCATTCACGGCTAGGGAGGCCTGTCCAACGCTTCCCACTAAATGCCCGGCTTCTTTTCGGTCACCCCCCGTGGAAAAATTGGGAGTCTTCTCACCAACTCCCACCTCATCAAATTCTTTCCTGGGATCAGAGATCGCAATCTCCGCCTCGTTCTTGCCTGCTATCCTGTGGCCTTTCCCTTTTCCTCGGTCCTGCCCTTTCTTTCCGTCCTCTTTTGCACTGGACTTTCCTTTGCCTCCTCCTTTGTTTGAGTATCCCTTTCCATCGGAGGATGCCGCCATCCACTTGGCACGCGTCTCTTCTGCGACCTCTCTCCTGGCATCCTTCAGCTCGTTCAACTCGGCGATGCTCACCTTTTCTGGCGGTAAAAGTTCCATCTTTTGGCTGACCTGCCAATGAACTCCTGCTGCTGTGTTCTCCACGCTCTTGTATCTCTGCACCATCACGTCTAGTGCTTGACTGGCCCGACCCCGGGATATCAGGTCGATCCCTGCTGCAAGGGTAAGGAGTTCTCTTCCAGCTGCTCCTGGAACTTTGTGCTGTAGAACTTGACGGTAATATTGTACCGCCACCCCTGCTGCTGGTCCTCGACTTTCTTCCAGGCCTATGCCTTGCAAGAGGTGGTCTTGCATCGCACTCAGGGCTCGGTGGGCCAGGGCACCTGGGTACCCGTCGGCCACCCCCCGTACGCGAGTGCCCTCTGAGAACAGCGCGTCGTCGATCTCCTGAACCCCTCCATCGCTGCTGCTGGAGCGGGAGGATCGGCTGCTCGAGCTCTTGCGCTTGCCCTTTCTCTTTGCGAACTTTCGGGCACTCCTGGCCACCCGAGCTCGCACCTTCTCTGAAGGATCCATGCCAGTGCCTGCGAACAGAGCCGATCGACTCTTTTGAGCCGCTTTCTTCGGTTGGGTTCCATCCAATGCGATTTTCTTGGAACTGCTTCCACTGGACTCCCCCTCTTTCTTGTCCTTCTTGTTCGGCTCTCGTTCTTTCTGCTTCTTTTCCTGCTCCTTCTCCTTCTTGTCTTTCTTTGATCGCTTTCGACTTCGGCTCTTCTTCTTCTCGGTTTTCTCCTTTTCCTTCTCTCTCTTCATCATCTCTTCCCGGACCAACTGCAGGTCGTCGGGTCTTTCCACGGCGGCAACTCCCTGCAGGTTGGAGGTCCATGCTTCTTCCTTCTCCGGCTTCATCCTCCTCAGCTTCTTGATGTGCACTATGTCGTCTGCTGTCTCCTCTTGGTTGCAATCTTCCCCGCAACAGTGAGCCTTGATCTCCATGCCAGGACGCCCGGTCACCACCCTCAGCAACTCCTCGCTCAAGGTCCCGGTGGGCTGGAGACGAAGATAAAGCTTTCCTCCGTCGTTCAGGGCTCCTCGGACTTTCCCCGCGACCTGAATGGGAGCATGGAAATAGCTCCCGTCCTCTATCACTACCTCTGCTGTCGCCAGCACAACTCCTATGTCCAGGAGGTGAATGGCAACTCCTCTTCCTGCCATCCAAGTGGTATCCTCTCCAGGGTCTCCTGCCCCGACCTCTCTCGCTGCAGGCCTCGCCAGTACTCTTGCTGGCCTCATCCGTCCTACCACTGCGGCCGGTCTCCTCATCCTTGCTCCCCCTACTCCTCCGGGAGCTGCCTTCGCCTTCGCCATCATCTTCGCCTTGGCGGCGGCTCTTCCCTTTGCCTTTGCCTTTGGGGCCATTTCTTCTGCTGGGACTTGACGTTCTTCCAGTAGTCCACTCCTCGGTTATAGTGTTTGTATCCCCGCCACCTGCCCGGTGGTTCGTGGGCTGATCCTTTTCCTCTTTCTTCTCCTCGATGGTCGCCGTGATGACGATGCTCTCGCCTTGGAGGCGATGGGGGTTCAGGCACAGGCCTGTTCCCACGAGGTATCACTCCGGAATCCTCCAAGTGCTTACCTGCACTTCCTCTGACTGGAATCTTCGATAATCCCAGTGCCTCACTATCCAGCTCTTCTTCTTCCTCGATGTCCTCGTTGCTAGTCTCCTCCGAGTACTCGTCCTCTTCACTCTTGTCAAGAGTTTCACTCTTCCTGCGTCGGATTTCCTCAGCCGACTTCCTTTCTTTCCTGTCCTCGTTCTCTTCCAACCTCACTCTCTTACTCCTCGACAGTTCGGGACTTGGTGACTTTCCCGCTGATCCTCTACTCCTCTCTTTCTTTGGACTCTTCTCCTTTCGCTTTGCTCTTTTCTTTCCTTCTTCCTTCTTTCCAGATCCTTTCCTCTCCTTCTTGGCAGGCTCTTTTCCCTTTGAACTTGCAGGCTTTGCTTTCTCTACCTCCTCCTTGCTCGCGTCTGCTTTCTTCTTGGCTTCAGCTGCGGGCCCACTCAAAGGCCAACTACCGTCCTCAGGGCTGCCCCCGCCGGTAGATTCCACTCCAAGCCCAAAAGGTCCCTGAACTGCTCCTTCGGCCAGGTCGCTTAAAGCACCTGAGCAGTTCCTTAGGGCTGTCACCACCTGTCCCTCTTGGTATCCAGAAAGTTTGCCGCTCCGAAGAACGGCCCCAATCCGAAAAAATGTGCGGCAAGCCACACAGGTAGGGGTTCCCACAAAAGTGGTGCAATTGGGACAGGTGCTCATCCACTTGAAGCCAAAACGCTTATGGAACAGCAGGGAAACATGCATCTTAAACCCCGGGGACGGGATACCATGGTGAACCTACTGTCTTTGGTCCATCACGGAGAATATCATGGCTAGGCTAATGTTGATAATGGTCATAGACCATTTTGAACAGGTACTATCAAACAGCATGTCGCTATTGACTGTAGTCATCTTATATCATGGCTGATACCATCTGAAATCAAGGCAGTTTTTGCCATGAATCATACTATCATCATTGTAGCCATAATCATTATTAACCAGGGTGACAATCATTTATACTACCTTGTTCATAAACACTTATTCACCTGGATGACTTATCAAGTGATAATCACCCATGGTAATCATAATATCGAATTTTGACCTATAAATTAAAGCATTTGATAAAAAAAACCAAATGCACAAATTGCATGATACTCATTTGATTGGAAGGATAATGCCAACCAGGTTCTTATAGGTAATCAGAATGCCCTTGATGATCATTATTGATCACCTATATGGAGGTTTCCTAGAATAGGGTTACCCCCAAATTATCCAATAGTGATCATGATCAGTAACAAACAACCATGTGATGGGGACCCCTTTGGCTTGAAAAACAACCATATAGTTGGTATGTCCCCTCTGTATGTTGCCTATGATCGCTTATCATTCATTAATGAAGCATATGGGTAATACACCTATTTAAAGTAACGAACCAACCATTCTTATAGATTCTATACAGGTATTGCCCATATGTTAGTTAGTTTCTTACTATCAATGTTGGTTTGGTTGGTATTACCCACAAATAGGTGACATGGGTGCTTCTCAACGGGTAATAAGCCATTGCTAGATGTTACTATGTTGAGAAACACCCAGGTCACCCGTCACCTGTCACTTCAGCCCGCGGCCTGTCGTAGCTCGTCTCGCGTGGCTTCCTCGGCCACTTGAGCCGCCGACACCTGGCGAGAGCCGCATGGTGAATGATGGGGAGTAGATATGGATCCAAGGATGTCATAGGATATGGATAAGGATGTGGATCCAAAGATAAAGACAAGGATAAGGATATGGATAAGGAGATAAGGATATGGTGAACAAATGTAAGAGATTTGGATAAGGATAAGGATATCCAAGGATAAGGATAAGTATAGTTGATATAGGTAATATGGATCTTACAATGGTAGTCATGGTGAATTCACAGTGATGGTTGATAATGATCCAAGGACGAGGATATCATAGGATGACCATGGCTGCTGAAGACTTCCTAAGTGTGATGATCCTCCAAGTACTATAAGGTGGGCCCCAGCAGTTATAAGTTGGCTTCGTTGGTTAGTTCAACCACTATGACTGTTAGTCAACCAGAGTGAAGTTTGGCAAATAGATAAACCTGTGAATGGTTGGGGGCCCACATTGTATGGATCCAAGGATAAGGGAGTACTCATGGGATAATGAAACGGATCTTGCTATGGTAAATAGTGATGGTTAATAATGATGGTTGATGATAAGCGTTGATAAGCTCATGAAAGCGAGGATAGGAATACAGTACAACAACGGTTAAGATGCCAATGGATGATGGCTCGTGATGATTCAGCTTTCAGTGGTTTTGCCACAATGGACAATTAACTATTGTTTGGAACAAACAATAACAAGTCCTCTAGCTAATTAGTGAATGTCAACAAGACAATCACCAACAGCAAGATACAAAACATAAACAACAACCACAACAACAACAACAACAACATCATCATCAACAACCACACCACCACCAACAACAACACCAACAACAGCAACAACAACAGCAACAGCAACACCAACCAACCAACCAACCAACCAACCAACCAACCAACCAACCAACCAACCAACCAACCACCCAGCCAACCAACCAACCAACCAACCAACCACCCAGCCAACCAACCAACCAAACAAACAAACAAACAAACAAAAAAACAACAACCACCAAACCTAAAGATTATCAATCATTTATAGTCATTAACCATCCAGAACTTGGGGGTTCCCAATGGCAACCCCCCAAGTTCTACCACGACATACCACGACGAGTCAATGCAGCCGCCGCCTGATCTTCCAAGTCTCGCAGCGCTTGCTGCTCAGCTTCCGCGGCCTTCTGAGCCTGCTGCCCCTGGGCGGCCAGCGGCCGTGGTGAGCCACGGGTGGTTGCGTAGCCAAGCGGGGCGAGACTTCCGAGGGCCTACAAGGGAACCAAAGTGGTTGCTAAGTCAGTTGGTTACAGTTCATTAGCAGGTAACCAACTTGTTCAGTCAATGGGTAGGTGATCATTCCCTGTGAATCTCCAATCGAGCTGGTTCCATCGTGAATCAGCCTGGTAGAGCTAGTAGTGAAGTCCAAATCCCCAGATGGTTTGGATTGGTAACATGGTGCGATGATCACCCCAGGGCAGCACGACTCAATGACAATGAGTCAGCATCGACTGACAATAAAATGAGGAAGCGCATCTTGTTTCGACTTGTGATCCCCAAGACTGGATATCATGCCCCGGCGCCGTAACAGGTCTACAACTCTGGCACCAGTCACCTATGGTTCTGAGGACCCCTGGAATGGATGCTACGGCAACCCTGCCTTCATTTCCATCAGCTGCTGATCCTCCTGCGTCTCCTTCATGACCTGCAGGGACACGAGCCGACCTGGATCCTCTAGGCTACCAAAAAACACACATAATATGATGCATTTGGGCAGGTTTTGACATGTCGCGAATGATGGCCGGTTTATGGTTGTTGGATAGGTGATGAGAGAGAGGCAGCTCCTACATCCCAAAATATAGCTAAGGCTCTAAAATCCTGTAATTGCTCCGAGATGACCCTCCGGATTTTAAAAAGAACTATTCTCGATGTGATTTTCAACACACCAAGCATATTTGGGCCAAATCACAAGGTATTCAAGGTAAAAAAAGGATGGCTTCTTGATATGGATCTAGCACTAACTACGTTGAAATCTGGGTGCCTTTCGTCTCCACAACTCAGGTTTGATCTAACAGCTGATAAAAAGGTTGCCGTTTCTCATAGGGACCCAGTGGAAAACATCAATTCTCCATACAAGTTTTGAAAAATTGCCAGTGGTAGTCAAGCCCAAGGGGGTTCTGCTCCCATGAAGCGATTCGAACACAGTATCGCCAGAACAGCAGCATCCACCACCTTTATCACTTGTGTTGCGGGTCATTATACCATGTTGTTTGCCGTACCCACCATACTGAACCACCAGCGGCAACCCCGTTGGTTGGTTGCAACTCGTTGATTTAAAAAGCTACTCCAACTGTCATACGCTTCAAAGCTATCATCCCCCTGTGCAGCTGTTTGTTCATAACAAAAAAACAACCTATTCTGCATCAACCAGCATTGCTGGCTGAATTTGAATTTTCTTAAGGCTGCACTTGCTAGCAGTCCAATCTGCCTGCCTATGCTCATTAATCATTCTGCAACAACGGATGAACCCACGTATCATGTATAACACTTGAAGCTGTGATGTACTCGCTGGCAACTGGCACAAGCAGGATTATACATTTGATAAACTTCATTGTACCCTGCTGATCCTGTTGGATGGAGGTACGCCTCATTAGACCTGGCTGCTAATGTTGTGGTTCTGAAATGAGAGTACCCTCAAATCATCTTTTATCTCAACCATCTACAAATATAAACCAACCATTCTAGTTGATATATCCCCTAGTTTTGGTTGTGATCCCGGTAATAATCGTGCCAACCACCATTCTTAACCTTGGTGAACAATTAACTAGCCAACCAGTGTTATTACGTGCTTATTATCCCCTATCATTGGCTATTATCCCCCTTGTTCACAACCACTATTAGCCCTTGTCGACCGTGAAGAAACCGTCCGTTGTTATTATCCCCTATTAGACTATTATTGGTTATCAATGATTCCCTTGTCAATAACTTCATTAACCATTTGAAAACCATTGTTAACTTCTTAACCTTTGTTCGTATCTCTATTGTTGGTCATAATCCCCTTGTTCACCGTTGCTAGCCATTCAGAAACAGTATCCTTATGAATCCCCTCGTTCCCTTACCCATTCATAAACCCCTATAACTGGTAGAAGTCACCCTAGTTCAGTCAGTTTATCAACCAACTAACCAAAGTGGTTGGGGGCCCACTTTGTAGCTATTCATAAACCCCTATTGTTAGCCATTATTGCTGGTTTTGAAACCTATGAACCCCCTTGTTCACCCGTAAGCATTCATAAACCCTCCATTTTTCGTGTCCCGGGAAGCGCCGTAGCGCCAACCCACCAACCCACCAGCGCGCCAACCACGGGTGCACACTGCACCACCGCCACGGCACCTGCTCCCGCATCTCTCGGAACCTCTCGGCGGAGCTCTGGAGGTCGTTCCTCGCACCGGTCAACCAGGGAGCCACAGGGGGCCGTGGTAGTGGTGGGTTTCTCAAGCAAAAGGGGTTATCAAAATTATTAACCATTCATAATGGTTCATAATAAGGGATAAAAAGCAATAGAAATGATTATAACTATTAGCCATTAATAATGGTTCATAATAAGGGATAAATAACAATAGGGGTGATTAGAACTATTGATTAACCATTAATAATTCATAATAAGGGATGTTAAGCAAGAGAAGTGATTAGAATTATTAACCGTTAGAAATGGTTCATAAAAAGGGATAATTAGCAATAGGGGTGATTAAAATTATTGATTAACCATTAATAACAATTCATAATCAGGGAGAATAAGCAATAGAAATGATTAGAATTATTAACCATTAATAATGGTTCATAATAAGATGTAATAGGCAATAAAAATCATTCGAATTATGAACCATTAATAATGGTTTACAATAAAAAGGAATGAGCAATAGGGGTGATTAGAAATATGAACCATTAATAACGGTTCATAATAAGGGATGAAAAGCAATAGGGGTGATTAGAAATATAAACCATGAAAAACGGTTCAAAATAAGGGATATTAAGCAATAGAAATGATTAGAATTATTAACCGTTAGAAATGGTTCAAAAAATTGATAATTAGCAATAGGGGTGATTAGAACTGTTGATTAAATATAAATACAATATTTCAAAAACATGGAGAATAAACAAAAAAAGTGATTAGATTGATTAACCATCAATAAGTTCATAAGAAGGGATAATTAGCAAGAAAAGTGATTAGAATATAAAAATTATAAATTATTAACCATGAAGAATGGTTCATAGTAAGGGATAATAAGCAATAGGGGTGATTAGAATTATTAACCATTAATAATAGTTCATAAAAAGGATAATGAAGAATAAGAATAATGGTAAGGAATACAGAGCGACTATATGTTGGTTTCTCAAGTCATAGGGAAACCGCTCAAAGTTCTGGACCGTTTTTAATATGAATAATGAATAAACTGGACGATAACTGGGCGATCTTCTATTTTGAGAAACCACCATATGTAATCTTGGATCCACTTGGTCAATTGCACCAGTTTACCTACTGGTGATTCAACACCTGTTTTTTTTTCAAATGAATCTACAGTAGCACTGCCCCAACTGTGGCTTTCACAGAAGACATCAAAGCGTTTGGGACGGCTGGGACTAGGGATGTACAACTTTCAGGTTAAAGCGAAGGTGTCCGAAAGGGATGCTTGGCTGGTACGAGCATGATCATTGACTGAACGGTCCCATATTGCTTTCCCATGATTGGCAAGGCTCAGTTAGGCTCAATTTGGTCAATCACCCTGTGCGGGTGGCTGGATGGCGCTAAGTAGGCTAGTGCCCCACAGCTAGCCCCCCACTTGCGCCAAAACGGCCAAGGTGGCGGGGCAATAAGCCAAAATTCCCTTAGAGATCAAACGCGTGTAGTCCCTTAGCTCATCAGAAGGGAATGTGAAATTTTGGGACCAATATGGCGCCCACGGGCGTTAAAAAATGATAATGATATGACCTTAAGGCGGCACGAACTATTGCAGAAACCGCAACAGCCCTTAGCTGCATAATTTTCACGAGGCCGCGAGCATCCGAGTGGCGCACCAGCACACGCGCCCCAGGAGCGCACCCTGACCGAGAATTTCCCTAAAACCCGCTGCACATTCTTGACCCGGCCCTGAGCGACGCGTCGCTTTCGCGCTACTTTGGCGTTGCTCACCTGTCTGTTGAAACTTTTTGTGAACCATCCAGACTCCGGAACCGCAGCCAGAGCTTGCCCCACCAGCTGTCGCACCGCGCGAACTTTCAAATTCTCGCGTTCATCCTCTTCCATTAGCTGTTTCAATTTGACGTGCAGCGGGTGCCCATTCAGGCACGCTAAATACCCTGCAGTCTCAGTTCTCGCGTGCACATTTACCATGTCCAGGATTTCCAGTTGAAGCTTGGTTCCTTGTCGAACCGCTCATCATTCAGCTTCATCCCCCAGGCCAGGACGTGGTCACCAGCACACGCACCCCAAGAAAGAGACAGGGAGAGGGAACGAGAGAGAAAGGAAAGAAAGGGAAGTCAGGGGAAGGAAAGCGACGTGGCCAGCAACACACGCACCCTGACCGTGGGACACCACCCCAGGCCCGGACGTGGTCACCAGCACACGCGCCCCACAGACAGGAGGGGAGAAGAAGAAGGGGGAAGGCAGGAAGACAAGGACAAACCTGAACTCCGGTCACGGCTTCCCGTCAATTGTTCCACAATCATGAAACTTGAGCCCATGCCGTGCCAGAAACGCGCTCATCATGAACAAACTGATGTCCTTTGAGATTGCTTTGCCACAAGGGCGAACGGAGGTTGCGTGAAGCGCTTGTAGGTTAAAAAGTGGTCAGGCGAAAAAGGACAGGAACGAAAAAAAACATGGCAAACGATCATGCCAAAAGGGCTGCAGCACAAACAACGTGGCAAATGATCACGCCAAAGGGGCTGCAGCACAAGCAACGTGGAAAATGATCATGCCAAAGGGGCTACAGCATCTAAACCAGACCAATACCAAGACCAATGCCAAGACCAAGGCCAACGCCAAGACCACCACCACCACCACCAACAACAACAACAACAACAACAACCACAACGACAATGACAAGGACAAATTCGAAAATGTAGGAGCAAAAGGTGGCAATGCTGCCGTTTGAAAGTGGCCTCAAGAATGATCAGCGGTGCTGTTCCCTAACGATTGTTTTTTCAAAAGTTCATCACAATATTTGTTTGACACAAGCAGGTGGTCCAATCACTTTGGTGTCTTCCCTTCGCTGCGTGGATAGGATTACGATCATATTCTCAGCGAGGAATCCCCAACAGCTGGCTAGTGCATTAGCATTGGTCGGGCAGTGATGATGGACAGGCATCCCAACCGAGTTCAGCTCCATCAGAATCCACAACAGGTCACCATGGTAATCAAAGGCGGCAAGGGTCCACAAGAAATGCCAAACGGGAGAATAATCTAACTCGGAACTATGAACTCATGACTTTCAGATTACGTGCAGTCAAAACAGCCAACGCGGCCAGTGAAATCAATCAGGTCAACTACTAATATCTTTCATATTACTCCACCATTAAACCCAATGGTCAACTGTTACTGTTCCTCTCGCTGCTTTTTGGATATCACTAGCTACATCTGAGTTGTGTTTTTTTTTGTGGTTGGTGGTAGGATGGCGGCATGCTGCCTACGCGAGTGCATGGGTTTTGCCTACGCGGCCACAGCGCGAGCCTACGCGAAGCAGGTTGCAAAGCATGTGCCTACGCAAGCCTACGCCCGTGCACAAATGCTGTTGTCAAGTGACTTTTGCCTACGCGGCCACAGTCCCAGCAACATTTTGGCTGCAGCAAAGCACTCAAATGCCTACGCGAGAATGGAAAGATTGCCTACGCGAGAATGGCACATGACAAGGACAGAAAAATGCCTACGCAAAGCCTACGCAATCCTACGCCCGTCAGCTAAAATCATGATGGAAACAACTTGGACTTTCCCCCGAGTACTTAACCAATCATCTTACTAAAAAACGTTGCTCATCTGCGTTGTTATTGATCAGTTCATGCCACCACGGATACGGCTTGCAGCAGCTTGCGACTGCCTGTGCTGCAGCTCGTGCGACTGCCTGTGATGCAGCTCTTGCATCACGCACCTCTCCCACCAATCTGGAGATCACCGCTCGGACAACTGCTTCTGCTTGGGCTTCAGGAGGCACGACCTGGTTTGCCTGAACAGGAACAGTCTTCCTGTAAAGGCGCCTCAAGGTCGCCTGTCTTGAGGTGCTCAAGCAGTGGAACTTCTGGCGGCTCATGCCACGCTCCGCGAGGAAACGAAACATCCTCAAATCGAGGTTCGAGGTAGGTCACACGAGCCAAAATGCTTGAGCCAAAATGGCTACGGAAAGCTGATCAGCAGAACCAGCGAGCAATCATGTGGCAGGTAGAAATGATTAAGCCCTGAGGATACAGTCACTTCCTAAATGGCTATCAGAGTAGCTAGATGATGCTATACGCCAAAAGATATCCCGATCAGCCAATTTTCCTGATTACTCAAGTAGTGATTCCAATCATCATTCCATTGTGGATCTTATTTGTTGTTGCTTGTTGTTCAACGGCTGTTGATCCATGAGCCATTATCAACCATGAAATCACAGTCTCGATCATCCAGTGCAAAGCATCAACTCACCACCATTCAACTACTGTGGATTGTTAGTAGCCATCATCAATCATCATTCAACCATTCCTTGACCATCATCAATCATCGGCCAAACAGTCTTTACAAATCTTTAAAATGTCTTTACCCATCATTCATCATCATTGAACCCATGATTTTAAGCATTATGACTCATCATTCACCCCGCTATGAACCACCATTCATCCTCCAACGACCGTTGTGATTCGCATAGGCACCAGTCCCAACCGATCCAGCGGGCTCCTGTGATGCTGATGTCGTTGCATGGCCCGAGTCTTCACCATGGGCTCTTGCAACCGTCGGCCCGCCTGACGAGCCCCACGAGATCGGTGGCTCAGAATGTGAGTTGGCTATGGGTCAATATTAATCAACCAATGTTATAGCTGGTTAATGGTGAATGAATAGGGAATGATAACTAGCAATTATAGGGGATATAAACCAACTATATGGCGAGCTGGGTCAATATTAATGAATCAACTTTCACGGGGAATAACCACCACCAATAGTAGGGAAAACAAGCTGGTTAATGATGGGGACACAGGGGGACTAAGGGTTTTGACCCACAGCCAGTTATGATGGCGAACAGATGCGAAGACACGTTGAATGATTTGCTAAGATTGGTTCCTGAATGTTGATTCATGATTATTCAGGATTGTTTAGGACGGATGATGACTAACATGTGTTAATTGGTAATGATCAATCAGGGGAGATCCCTTTGCTTTTGAGGCCTCCCCACACATTTGATGGCGAACGACCAGGTACTGAGCTGGTAACTACCTTCGAGCGATCCACACGAAAGATCATCGTCAGCTTTCACTACTTTTGGCACACCTCGACTATTGATATTGACATTGCTTTTGCTTGTTCAGTGACTAAGAAGTCTAAACACCTGCAACACCTGCAGCACTGCGAATCCTGCTACGTGCGCTTTCGAGAACCAGGCGGGCCGAATCATCAGGTAGATCGCATAAAAACAGCGCCATCGGCTATGGCTATCGCAATAAAAGGTCATGTTCGAGGATTTGTGATCTGCTGCGTACGCACGGTAAGTGAACACCATTTCCGAACATTTGTCTTGCTGATTGCCCTTTTGTGTGGCATTACATATTTGATAGCCCCCAATTATACTTTCAAATGCTATGAACGGCTGGCATGAACCATCGAAATCCGGGTGGTATCCGGTGGTTCATTGTTGGCCGTAGCCCACTATGTCGGTGGCTTCAACCCCTCTGAAAAAAGTTCATCAACCAACCATTTGAAATATGGGGCTAACAATGTCAATCAAAATCAATCAAACCATCAACGAGATTTCAGGATGATTTCCCCCAACCATCGGTAACATCAACCACCAACCAGTTGGTCTTGCTTGCTTTTCATCCACCATTATCAACCATTATTAACCATCCGTGATGGCTGGTTGATTGCTATTAGAGCCATAATTAACCACTATTAACTATTGCAATTACTATAATTGCTATTAGTAGTTAATTAACCATTGATGATGGCTGGTTGATTAACTACTATTAACTACTATTAACTATGGCTAATCGTAGCTTGGTCACTTAGAGCCCAACGGCAGGCCATGCTCCCCACGGCACTGCTCCCCACTGCTCCCCGCCTGCTTCACCGCATAGATCTCTGGTCCCGGTTCCAGGCTCTGGAATGTGGCCTCGGTGCCAGTCCCTTGCAGCGATGGTGAACATCACTGGATGAGCTGCTGAATTCCATAGGTTTATAGTGGTTTAACGTGGTTAAGAAGGGTTATAACTTAGTTATAACCATTGGTTTCGAAGTAGTTAATGAGTGGATAATTACCAACAATAATGCTTAATGAACCATGAGGTTAGGTTTATTAATTGGGCTGGTACCATTTTCCTGGGAAACCAGTTGGCTTGTGGAAGATATCCCCTGTGGATCAAACAGCGGTTTATTGATCGGGGCTTAATATTCTAACCCATGACAAAGAGATATTTCAATTAATTACATAGATCATCGTCCCAGGTATGGTCGAAAATAAAAACCAGGCATTCTGGGGGCTCCGACATCAAGAAGGGTGGATGATATCAACTAGTCTTGCCGAGCAGTTCATCACCCGAACATCCAAGTTGCCATCTACATGTTGCTGCTTGTGTCTGTAACACCCGATCATTGCTTATCAAGTATAATGAATTTACTTTTTACAGAACCATTTGCTTCCACGACTCCTAGTCCTGGGATGTCCTGGTCCTCAATTCTACAGATCCCCCGAACTCAGTGCCAGGACACAAAGGACTTGCGACCTTCCGGCACCTCTGACTCGCGGCCATCGTGCTCTTCGCGGTTGGGACCCATCTGGATGGACCTGGAGACATTGCTTGGCACTCCCGGGTGGTCTACACAGCTGGTGTGGGTGAGGTTTTCGGTTTCATCCCAGGTAGCCAAAATGATGATGTGGCGGGATGAAGCTAGTGGCAATACCAGCGATGACCTATGTTGGATTGAAAGAGTTGACTCGTGGTTCATAGGGAGGGCTTGATCAGTGTACCAGGCCATCAAGCAGTGACCGGTGCCTGCAACGAGGGCACCAGTGTTTCCTCCCCCTCCCCCAAAAAAGTAACAAATCCTCAGGCAGTAGCAAATGCATTGGAAGGTCAAAGGACGACTCATCCATTTGTATGACACCCCTATCCACCATTTGTCTTTGTTTGATCTAGAGAACGTGTTGGTGAGACCTCATGTTGGTAATGGTTTTGCATTCAATTGACGTGCTAGAAAACCGAACCAATGCAGCGGTTTCCAAGGAACCAAAACTGGCAGTTAGTGAACTATTACAAGTCAACTAACTAACTTGGGGATACCACAACGTCAAGTAATAACTCTGAAACCAACACCACCAACACCATCAACGGACTGTGTCTGCCTGCCCATTCCAGGCCTCGCTCAACATCTATAACCGACCAACAGGAATTGGATGGTAAACTCGGCTGATGGCTGCTACACCGACAACACCAGTTACTTCAACATTCTACTTACTAGTCATGATATGTTTTTTTTCTTCTGACAAGAACCAGTTCATGAAATATGTATATACACATATATAAATATAAATAAGTATGTAAATAAATATATATATATATATAGCAACCGTACTGATTGTTAGTCGCTGTGAATGATCTGAAATGATGCTCATTAAACAAACACTGTCCCAATCGATGATTGTGATTGAAAGCAACGACGATTCACGATTCATCATTGCTATTGATCATAGTTCAAAACAATTGTTGTTGGATAGTTTTTGATCATATTTGCTCTATATCTATGATCAACCTGTTCAACTATAGTTTTCAAAGTCAACGATTGAACTACATCTTCGAACTGATGAACTCAACCAGGATCACCGCCATCTCACCACAACCCAAGCAGTCTCCTGGCTATGTCACCGGCTGTCACCCACCCCAAGCAGCCACCTGGCTGTGGGTCAGTTCACCCTTAGTCCCCCTGGTTCCCCTATCATTAACCAGCTTGTTTTCCCTACTATTGGTGGTGGTTATCCCCCATTAACCAGCTTGTTTTCCCTATAGCTTTGCTGGTCATTATCACCAATTATTGTTGGGTACTATTAACTCATAGCCACCTCACCTGTCACCGTGTCCTGTCCCCGGTGGTACCTCATCACTCCACTCATATCCACGGTGTCCGGCGAGCGCCGCGGCGAGCACTTGGACGGCCGCGGCCGCAGCGGGTTCTGCGTCAGCTTCCGGGGACTCACGCGGCTTACGCGGCAGCCTCGGGGTGGGCCCAGTGGGCTGCAGGTGCCCAGTGGGATGCAGCATCACGAGAATCCATCCACAGAATGTGACCATAGTCATGGACAAGAAATATTGCTTCCACATGTGAAACATCATTGTCATTAGTCGCGAGTATCGCTGTCAAGAAATGGATGAGAATGCCTTGGTACACCCAAATGGCACCTGGCATCATTCCAAGTGGTGCATGAGCATCGGTTCCAAGAACCTCATGACCATCCTGTGCTTGATGCATTGGGTGCCGTACCAACATGTCGGCTTTATAGTGTCAACGAGCAACCAAACGACCCCAGTCACAAAGAAGCCGAGCATTGGTCTTGTCTTACCTTAATCATTTAAGCAACACCTTGTTGCCTGACCCTATGACCACCACCCGCCAACAACAAAGGACCGCCAACCATCAATGATTCATCATGGCTGCTTGATGCTTGAACACGCTCTGTCATAGGTTCATGATGCTTGGGAACGATGGTCAACTCGAGGCCATGTCGTTGAAGCATTAGATCATTATCAACCCATGTGGTGGTTTCTCAAGCCATGGGGGTACCCCCAAAAATGGCTGGTTATTACTATAAATGACTACTAGTGGATGATTTGGGGGTACCCCTATGGCTTGAGAAACAGCCATGTCAAGGAATCATTACCAATCATAGAATAATCTGTGTATATCAATGAACCGTTATTAATCATGAACCGTTGTCAGTCATGCATCAACCATTCCTGGCTGAGGGTTGAGAAATCATCCCAAACATACTTTGTCAACCTTGCAACCATTCGGGTCAGAATTCACAACCACCACCTATACAAAAAAAACATCCAACACATATTCAACAAACTATCCTTGCTTAAGACGCCATCTCTTTCATGCTGAAACATTTACCCGTTGAGCCCTCGCATGCCCTCGCTCAGCTCGAGCGGCTGGTGGAAGCCAACTCGGGCGACGCTTTTGCGGCTGCGGCTTGGCCTTGGATCCCATAAAAAACGAGTTGCCGGGGAACATGGCACATCCAGTAGTCAATGATGTCACTTGACTTGACTTGATTTTTGACTTGTTAATGGTTGATGGCTCAAATTCCCTCAAGCCAACACTGGCCAAATGGAAGAGATTCAGCGATCCTTCTACCACGTTTACACTTCACCCATCAAAGTTGGTGCCAAAGTCGTTTCCTTTGCCACTTGATTCCGTGTTTGGTTGGCTCAGTTCTCTTGACATTTCAAAAATACAATGAAATCACCTTTGCCTGGGGCTGACTTTAGGTTCTCACCAAAAAACATATCTCAAATGCTTTAATTTGTTCGGTCCTTGCGGTTTCCATAGCACCTATAGGTCTAGTTTCATTCATGGATATGCATGGTATGTATATTTTTTGGCAAAAGATCCTCCGTTTTTCTCCGACAATGCTCCCCCATTAGCTCCAGGGCACAACGTCCCTGACTTGAAGCTCCACAACCCGGCCCTGAACTTGCTAGCTCATCAATCAGCACTGGTGATCCACTAAAATCGAACACCACCTGGCATGTAAATGGTGGTTTCTCAAAATACAGGTACCCCAAAAAATGGCTGGTTTATCGCTGTAACTGGTTGAGATAGGATGATTTGGGGGTACCCCTATTTTGAGAAACATCCAGATTACTACTAGTGATCCACTAATCAAAGATCCCCCGAAGCAACCCACACATTTCTTTGGCAGTCTCAGGTAGGGCACTTGCAACCAGTTGGGGCTAGTCACTGGACTTGAACTGCTTGTAGAGATCCCAGTTCTCGGGAAGTGGCGAGGTCTCCTGCAGCAACAGCGCAAGGGTAGAGTGCTGGTACCAGCGAAGACTATTGTGATATCCTTACAGTGTGAGTTGACTGATGGCTGAGGCATAACTTAGCCAAAAAGCAAGTGCTTGACAAAGATCGAACCAGCAAAGATGATGGATGAGTACCGAAAGGTGTCCCACCTGAAAAAAAAAATAAGTAAGGATAAGTGCATGGACGGAATACCTGTTTGACCAACATGAACCATCGCCAACTAGGCATCATTCACCAAAATGGACCGCTTTCTCAGGTATCACCAAACCTCCGTTGGTGATGATGGCCATGACCAAACCTCAATCTTGATTGGTTGCCATCAAAGCTCTGCCCTCTCTCACTGTGGTTTAGCAATGCGTTGGGTCTGCTATGACCTTCCTGGATACTCTGTGATCCTTCATGTTGCTGCTACCCACTGAGTAATTGTTGTTGGTGCATAGACCATGGGAGCGAGTGGGCTGCTATTCCGCCATGATTGATCATTTCTATTATTGCCCACCATTGTAAACCATTTGGTTCTTACTGATCGACCTTTCTAAAACATTAATCACAGGTTTCTCTCCATTAATCAATCCGTTTAGCCCTTCAACCATTGATCAAACTCTTTTGAATAACTGTTGACCATCCGTCAACCACTCTTCACCATTCATCACCAGCTCTTCCCCATCAACCAACCATGACCCATGTTATCAAGCGTGTCCCAACGCCATGCCTGATCCGCGGTGGGGGTTCTCATGGGCGACGCTTGCTTCAGCAAGACACGCTCCAGCCGCACCCCGGCGGGAACGGGAGCGG
>VSDK01028911.1:125369-251390 GCA_009767595.1 Symbiodinium kawagutii
CCCCCCCCCAGCCGCTCCCGGGCGGCATCGGACGCGGGGATCTCCACGTGTTTGCTCCTGGAGATGCCAGGAGCAGCGCTGTGAATGGTGGTGATGATGATGATGATGATGATGATGATGGTTGTTTAATTGTTAATTATAGTGGACAACCTACTAATAGTAGGATATATAATCAATACTGACCTTAGTGAATGATCATCATCAACCACCATGAAAACAAGAAACATTGAAAACGAGAAGTTCCCTTTCCAGTTCGTTGCTGGCTGATCCCAAAACATAGTGTTGAGTGTTTTTCTCAGAGAAGCAGCCATGACACTTGAGATGGTTGAAGGAAGCTACGTCAAGTCCCACTGCCCACAACCCAACGAGGTTTTATCACACTCGAACGACTGGTCCATGACCTCATGATTGCTGGTTGGCGGTTTCAACCCCTATGGAAAATATTAGTCAGCCAGCCATTTTCTGAATTTCAAAGGTGTTGAAAACCACCAACCAGATTGGTGTACTGGTAGATTCCACCACCTAAACAGGTGGTGCAGGTGGAGGCTCCACCGGCTGCTCACCTGGCATCCAGCTCATCCTCCAGCACCAAACGGGACCTCGGTTTGGTCGGTCCATGGTTGATCCCAGATGCTCCACTGGTAAGGTATCTTCACCTCTCCCTTCACCATGACCCAGTGGCAAATATACCAGCAACATACAGTTTCTGTGGTTGATAGTGGTTGATGGTGGATAATGGTTGGTGATGGTTGATGATGGTTTGGTATACTATGATGATCAATACTTCTGGTACATTGATGAATGGTTCCAGGATCTCTGGTTAAGTAGGAACCCGTAGCATGATTAAATAAACTCGAGAAAGGGCATGGCACAAGAAGTGACTAAACTATATCGATAAAACCAAAGGAAGGATGTAACCATCCCAAATATGAGTTTCACCCCTAAAAATGAAGCTTTTGATGGCAATAGTATAGGCGATCGGAGCAAGGCTGACATTCAAGCAACAAAAGTAGACTGCTGATAATCGCGCCAACTGACGTCGATTTGTGACCTTGGAGCTGTCCGCATTCACTCCTCAAAGCACCAGTTCTCACTGCGAAGCGTAGCCATTATCAACCAATTTCGTCAACCGTTCTCAATCATCATTAACCCTAAGCTAGTGAAATAATTACCATCATTAATCATTCATCTAATTATGGATCAGTATCAATCATTATTCATCATTGACCATCATTCATTTACCAATGGTTGGTAGCTTGATCCTAGTGGTCATATAGTGATCCCAGGTGATCCCAACAGTGATCCCGTAACCATCAACCCTTGGCCATTGCAAGACCATCATCTCACTCCCCATGGATCCACCCTTGGAGCCACCGGCCGCGGCACAAGCTCTCCACATTCGCCGTGACCTCGCCCGAGTCGGATTCCACGTGGCGTGCAGGGTCCGAGATGGGCGACAAAGCCTCAGGGCCGATCTTGCGGGGCAATGATGGTGAAGAACAGGGGGAGGTATAACCAAGGGGGGGTATCACCCAGGTCGGTCCATCAAGGTGCAACTGACCAAAAAAGGAGGGCACCTTGCCAACCTTAACCTTAGGGACTACCCCACTGACTATTAGTGTGATCAATGGTGAAGAACAGTGGGGGGAGGTATAACCAAGGGGGTATAACCAAGGGTTCCTTCGCATCAACCCGGAAAGGATCGACCAATGGAGAAATGGTATGACACCAATTGAGAAATGGTATAATGAAGGGTTTCCATCAGAACAATGGATGGCCTAAATAAATGGAAACCCTAGGGATTAATTACCCACCCTGAAGGTCCATAAGATTGAGTAATATGCTGTATTGATTACTCTCCAGCATTTTCAGTCAATTATGCTAGTTATTTTGATTCCGACATCTTCTAGTCTTTCTTCACCCAGGAGACTGGTGGCTATCACATGAACACATGGAGCTCCTGGGTGTTTTTTGTTAGCTTTCCACTCCGTGGTGTAAGGCTCAGTCATACTCACTGAAGCCGTCGACACTGCTACATTATACCAGTGGGCTCAACACACGCGACTGTTTTGCAAAAAGTAATTTCAATAAAGATATATAATGACTCATGACTCAGAATGTAACAGAAAAATGCTGCTTGGTTCGTGTGCACACAATACTTGTCGTAAATCTTGAGTTCATGTCCCTGAGGGTACGACAGATTCTGGAGACCCATCAGAACATGATCATCAGCAAACACATCTAAATCCGAACGCAAGTTTATGTTTTCCACCACCCCTGGTATGGCTTGTAAGACAACATCCAGCGATTCATCACTGTCTACTCCGTTGCTGCTTATATAGCTTCCAACGCTGCTTACATAGCTTCTAACCAAAATCTGGTACGACTTGATCAAAGAACACAAGAGTCATTGAATAGCCTTGGCGAGGATGACCTGACCATCCTTCCATGGTTGACCGTGAGTCGTCACCAAGGCACTCGCTCTTTGGGACTGGACAACGCTTGGATGGGCTCGTTCTCTCCTTTGCTGAAGGTTCGCATGCTGACCTTCGCTGCAACACTGGGCACCAATGAATGTTCACCTACGAAACTGCCTGTTGGTTCATGATATGGTCACACAAAGAAAACAATGTCTACATAGTATTCTCGAAACATAGATAAATATTGATGAATATTGATATATATATATATATATACATACTGTAAAAAAACAAAAAAAACACTTTTATATACATATTCATGAATACAATATCATGTATATATCATACTTTATATAAAATCATAAACACATAAATTTGGAGAACCAAAACATATCTGCAGCTCGCCAAATTGCGGCGAGGCACCGTGGTAAAGGACACACGTGGCCGCTTCGGGAAGGGCGATGGCTTCTCAGCGCTGCTGGTCCTGGGAACGGTGAGATGGTCATTCTGACACTGCGCCACAAATGTGGTGGTTTCTGAGCCATATAAATGGTTGATAAATGCTGATTTGGTTATACTGTAAGTGGCTGATTGGTTTTACTATCACAGTTGACTATAAACCCCATAAAATTGTTGTTTTACTATAAATGGTTGATAAAGGATGATTTGGGGGGTTTCCCTACTATGAGAAGAAAAACGTGTTGGTCAATTGTGTTTGATTAATGACAGTTTAGGCGGGTCAATGATAATTGATGTTCAACAATGATGGTCGGTCATGATTGTCCTTTAACGGTAGTTGGCAACGGCCAATGATGGCTGAATGGCTTGACAAACAGTGGTGAAAAATGGTCAATGCTGGTTACAAGTGGTCAATGATGTTTGAAAAGTCCCTAATCCACGACGGTAGCTTTGGTGTAGTATCAACCAGTGGTGCTCAGGCCAGTGAAGAGAGCGACAAACACAATAGCTCTGGGACACAGGGACACTGTATCGAGTTGGGTCCACATTAATCTTCCTGTAGTGGAGATGTACGTGGGGATTGTCGATGGTTTGGCCTTCCGCCTAGAGACTTTTTACAAGCCTAACCTTGGACCGAAGGCATTTGGCTCTGGGCGGTTGGGGACCACACCCTAATTGCCTGAGTTGTCTGAGCGGTTATCCGCGGGCCTTGCCATCGGCCTACTGCCTTGGTGTTGTGCTGCAGTCCCGGCTGCGTTACCAACCCCGGGCTCCTGCGCTGGCGCTCTGAGCTGCAGTCCCGGCTGCGTTACCAATCCCGGGTTGTGGTTGCGGTACTGATCTGGCGAAGCCCTGGTATTGCTTACTACAACGAGGACTTTGTGGATGTATTGGTGGTTGCGCATTGCGCTTTGCCTTGCACTCTACAATTACTCCGAATCAGAGGCGGCGAGCGAGAAGGAGGAGAGCGAACGCGAGGCGAGTCTACTGGCTGCACAAGACTGGACTGCAACCTGCAAGCCCATCTGCACTGCTAGGATCTGCTCGCATTCTTCGCTCGCACCACTCGGCAGACACTCAATTCGTACGAGCCATTCACAAAGAAGCAATGGCGGCGAGCTCATCGTGGGATACGTGGGCTGCTCAACCTTGGCCCTGTCAGGCCAAAGAGTGTATGAAAAAAGGGGTGATCAATGGCAAGAACGCCAGTTATTGTCAGAATTGCGGTGCTCATTGGGAATCAATGACATGGACCGCGTGGAATCGAAGCAAGACCCCCAAAAAGGATCGCAGGAAAGATTCCGAGAAACCCCCCAAGAAAGGGAAGAAGGAGAAGAAGAACAAGGATGGCAATGCAGACCATCCGATTATGCCGTCTCCCTTCCAATATGCCATGCCTGCACCTCCAGCAGGACCATGGACGGCACAAGAGGCAACAGCGTTCTCCAATGTTGCTGGTGGTTCAGGTGGCAAAGGTGCACCAAGTCCACCATCTCCGTCTCCAGCGATCAATGTCAATGCGGAGATTCTTTCTGCTCTGAAAGCATCTTATGTGGGACGAGAGGACTCGATGCCGACACATGTGAAAGAATTGGTGGAACGCACCGAACAAGAAAGTGGGCGATTGCTCACAAAAGCACTACACAGTGCAACCACAGCCTTGGGCAAAGCCAAAGGTGCCCTGGCGGAAGCCCAGGATGCGAAAAAGGCACACCGCAATCAGTGGATGACACATCTTCAGGAGAGTGTCAGGTTGTGGGATCAACAACTCCAGGAATATCGTCGTCAACAAGCTGGTCTTCACGAACAAATGGTGAAGGCGTCCCAGGATCTCGCTACAGCAAGGAAGCAAATCCATCAGCTGAACAGCAAAGGCGACAAAACCTTGGAAGCCGATCAACCGGAAGAACCCGAGGAATCCATCGAGACTGTCACAGACCAAGAAGAAGTGGCAGCCAGAACCAAGTTGTATCACACCATGAGAGCATTTGCTGGTTCTATTGGTGTCGATGTTGGTGCTCTACCACCTGTGCTGGTGGACGACGACTCAGACTTGGAGTCGCCTACTCGCAAGCGAGCTCATGCACCAACTGTGTGACGAATGGCCGCGGTGCTCCACGTCCAGGAGAGAGAGGACTCCGCAGAAGGCCAGTCATTACATGGAGTCGGGATGTTGAGGCCTATGCTTGCTCCTCTTTGAGTAGTTGTGCAGCAGGCATCCCCTCCATCCAGCCCTATGGCATCAAGGACACCTACTTCGCTGCTTTCTATGGTACGAAAGGAGATGAAGATTGTGTTGATCCTTGGCGTGCTCTTCACCATGCTGAAGTACTACGTTTTCAGGTGTTACGTCAAGAGTTCGATGAGCTCTATGTTCGCTTAGCACCTATGGAACACAAGATGAATGATGATTTCCACACTATGCCCGATGGTTGGAATGAAGCTGTGCAGCATAACCAGAACTTGAATCCTGGAGCTGGTTTGCCATTTGACGAACAGGACCTCTTTGTTACTGATCTTCGTCAACTCATTGATGAACATGGCGCTGTAGAATTGCTGGAAGAGGGCAACATAGTGTACCTTCGGACCTGGTGTCTTCGAGGTGGTGATCGTGAAACCTCACGTGAAGATCGGGTTTGGAGGACGGATGAAGACTGGACGTCTTGGCACACTGCACTAGCCCATCTTTGGCATGATGTTTTGGATGATACAGGGGTATGGTCTGCTTACATTGTATGGCCTAGCTTGCCCGAAGCAGAGGGGCATCATTCCGCTGCACAGATTCTCATTGTCCAGAACGCGCCACGACAAGATGTTGCTACTCTCATTGCACAGATGGAGTTGCATGAGGAATTTGCAAGGCTTCAGTTTGTTGCAGCCTTTCTCCCACCCTTGGTGAATGCGGAGGATGTGGTCGACCTTGAAGCTATTGATGAGCAGCAGGATGACTACCCATGCAGAGTCACATTTGGCGCTGCAGATATCCTCCCAGTCCCTGCCTTGCCTGTGAGAATCCCGGATGGTGCAGGTATTATTGTGAAAACTGCGCCCCATGGTGATCCAGCGCTTCTCCAAGCCGCTGTGCCTTCACGTATTTTCCAATGGCAAGCTGTAGATACCCATGCAGAAGGCTCTGAAGACTCAGAGGATGAATCGAGTGACGAGAGTGATGAGGCTTCCTCCAATGAAGAGATGGTTGGTGGAGACGTCAATCGACAACCTGCGGTTATCCATCGCCTAGGCCGACCTTCACGTCGACTCCTTCTTCGTATGGGATCCTATGTGGACATGCGAGGGCATATTGCTGCGCTGTTACATCTCGATGATGACGACATCGTGGAAATTCACCAAGTGACGGTAGCCCTCCCTGGAGAAAGTGACGAAACCTGGCATCTCATTTTGCAAAGCCGAGGTGACCTTCCTGAAGGGTCTACATCGAAATTGGTGCTCATGGATGTTGAATATCATGATGCAGGAGCAGTGATTGACCCACCTGATGTTGACCGGCGTGTATGCGTCTGCAATTTCCTGGTGGCAAGGGAACATGTCCTACAACGAGCCCAAGTAGACCAATATTGCTCTGGTTTTCCCAGACCCAGATGTTTGGTACACCACGAGAATGTGATTTGGCCATTTCAGGACATTCGACTCCGAGCTATCAACCATGCGACCTACTTCAAGGTCACCCTTCCTCCAAGCCAAGACAAGAGTGAAGGACTCACTACTAGGGCTGCAGTCAAGCGTGCTGCGGAGTTTGACTCGGATGAGGATGATTCTATGTCTGGGTATGCACCCACTACACCGGCTGGTGAGCCTGTGGAGCCAGATGCTGAGCGCCTAACTGGGGATGTGGTGGCGCATGCACCCTGGCCAGCAACTGCCGCTCCAGATATCAGGCTTGATTGTGCCCCGATCATTCAGCAGTTTGAATGGTTAGACAGCCACTTTGTTTTGCCGGTATATGATTTGGAGGAGCGCATTTCGACATTTCTGCCAGCTTCCCTTGAATGGTTGCGTCTGCCGTGGTATGAAGTGACTGATACATGCAGTGAAGTTTGGGCATATGTTGATGGCTCATTTGACACCAAGACTGGACATGGTGGTGCAGGAGTAGCTCTCTTTGTTCTGACCACTCGTGGATGGCGTTTTGGTGGAGCAACTTCTGCTCACTTCCCAGTTTGTGCTGGCTCCTATGAGGCTGAACAGAAGGCCGCTGTCATGGCTCTCAAACTTATCCATGATTTTGCGAAAGTTACCCCATGGGTTGGTGGCCGGCCCTGTGTCCACCTGGTTTTGGACAACCTATCCGTTTGCCGCCAAACGGATGGACAATGGAATGCTTTTGCTTCCAAAAAGCTTCATGCGTTGCTCCGTGGGTTCATGCAATTGTGTGAGTGCAGATATGGTGCGGACCTCAAGCTGCATCATGTCCACAGCCATCAAGGTGACCCAGGCAATGAAGCTGCCGATGTCCTTGCTGCTGAAGGACAAGCTGGGAGACCACTGGACAACTGGTTGACCTTCTTCGACCAAGTTACCACTTCGGCCTTTGTGGAGCATGTGGGTTGGTTTTGGTTACTTTTTGCTCCACCAGCCTACAAGGGATGGGATGGCATGGACCTACTCTTCCCACCCAAGCCACTCGATAGTGATGAGCAGAGTCTTGGAGCTGTGAAGCCAGATGATTGCTGGCACAATGTCACTGGGACTTTGCGCCTCCGATTGGCATCTTGCAATGTATTGACTTTGAAAAGCACCCCGGCACGTGCTGAAGAAACGGCAGGCCTTCATGGCCCAGCACGACAACAGATGGTGCTCAACCAGCTCCATGACGCAGAGGTCCATATCTTTGCTCTACAGGAAACGCGCCTCAGGAAAGCTCATGCAATCAAGCACCCCCAGTACCTTCTCTTTCATTCGCAGGCATCTGAGAAAGGACATGGTGGGATTATGGTTGGACTTCATCGTCAACTTTGTCACGGTGCTCTTTCCAATGGCCAGAGGTGTACGTTCAGGGATGATCATGTTGCCGTGATCCATCGGAACCCTAGAGCCCTTATTCTGCGCCTCCGATCACCAGGCCTCAAGGTGATCCTGGTTGCAGGCCATGCCCCACACAGTGGAGCTGATGAGGATGAAGTGCGCCGTTTTTGGGAAGACCTTGAGAAGTCGATCCCAGGCAAGTATGCCAGATGGCAGAGGATCATCCTGATGGATGCCAACGCAAGTATTGGCTCCGAAACATCGTCCGTCAATGGAGGGTGGCAAGCTGAGAAACAGTCCGAGTACGCGCCATATTTCTTGGACTACTTGGCGTCGCAGCAGACCTTCCTCCCGGCCACTTTCGAGGAGTTCCATGTTGGCGAAGGCAAGACTTGGTGCCACCCAGGTGGTGCCCAGAAGCGAATAGATTACATTGCGCTTCCAGCAGCATGGACTTACCAGCGTTGCCGAAGCTGGGTGGAGAAGGAGCGTATTGATCTTTCTCTACAACGTGACGATCACTATGCTGTGCTTGCTGACTTCACAACGCCAGCTCACATTCCGGCCACCTGGCACCCTCGGCAGGATGCAACTAAGCAGATGGAACAACTTGACCCGTTACGGCTTCCAGAGCTTCCCCATTACTGCTGACGTTCATGCGCATGCTCATGACTTGCAGAAGGAACTTGAGAAGTGCTTTGTGTCTCAGGATTTGCAGGTTTCGAAGCCGCTGAAACGCACTATGACAGAAGAAACGTGGGAACTGGTTCGCGCAAAGAGGTCATGGAGAAGTTCGCTTATGGAGTGCTCTACCCTGCGCAGGAAGTTGCTGCTTCGATGCATCTTTGATTGCTGGCCAAAGAAAAACCGTGAACCTGGCAGTACTTCCTTCCCTACTTCAATTCGACAAATCCTCAAAGACCAAGACCATTTCATTGCCCGGGCTTGGAAACATTTTCGACAGCTGGGCTTGCAAGTTACCAAGTTATTGCGGCGTGATGATCGCGCTTTCTTTGAAGGATTGGCCAATGAAGCGGGTGAATTTCTCGGACCCCAGCAGGCTAAGCAGCTTTGGGGAGTGGTCCGCCGCTCCTTGCCTCGGTTTCGTGATCGCCGACTTCATCCTCACCCTGTTCAATTGGAGGCATTGGAAGAGCAATGGGGTCCACATTTCCGTCAATTGGAAGTGGGAGAAGAGTTGCCCGATGAAGAGCTCTTTGTGAAATGTCTTCACCGTCAGAGCGGCATTCCAGTTGCTTCGACTCATTTGCGGGTACAAGATTTGCCTACCTTGACAGATGTTGAAGATGTCATGCGTCAGACAGCGCCTGGACGAGCTACTGGACTGGACCGGGTTCCTTCGGGACTTGCACATGCATGGCCGGTTGCTATGGGGCGCATTGTCTACGAACTTTTCCTCAAGATTTTCTGTTGGCAGTCTGAGCCGGCTGGCTGGAAAGGAGGAGTTCTGACAACAATACCCAAGAAGAGCGACTACCAGCATGCCAGCGACTTTAGAGGCATCCTTTTACTACCAACGCTTTCCAAGAAAGTTCACTCCCTTATCCGTGTGCAGATGATGCGTTTGCTGCAATACCAGCGTCCAGCAGGCCAATTAGGAGGATTTGGCAAGCAAGAAGTCCTGTATGGATCACATGCCTTGAGGTCCTTCGCAACCGTTGCAGACCGCATTGGAGTGTCATCAGGTGTGCTTTTTGTTGATCTGCGCAACGCTTTCCATCGACTGCCTCGCCAACTCATCACTGGATTTGCCAGCCCGGCCGATGAAGGGGACTTTGCCGCGGTTGTGGAAGCTTTGGCGCAGGCCGATTTTGATGTTGATGGACTTCGTGCACAAGCTGAGCAGCCGCCTCTTTTGGCGCAATTGCGAGCTGCACCTGTCCTGCACGCCATGTTGCAGGACCTGCATTGTGACACGTGGTACGTTCTCAAGCACCAAAGCAATCTGGTGAGAACCAGACGGGGGACCAGACCCGGATCCCCAATCGCAGATGCAATGTTCCATATACTGATGGCGGCAGCGGTTGCAGAACTACAAGATTGGATCCGAGCTGACCCAGAAGTGGCAGATCTGCTGGAACGGATGGGCATTGAATACCATGCCATTGTATGGAGTGACGACCTTGCATTGCCCTATGTCACCAAAATGGCTCAAGATTTGCCCCAGGCACTAGGGCGACTTCTGGCCCAGGTACATCGGGTTTTCACTGCAAGAGGCTTTGATTTGAACCTCCAGAGAAACAAGACCAGTGCAGTGCTGACATTGAAGGGTGCCGGAGCAGTGGCCGTTCGACAGGCCCTGTTTGCCATGGCAGAACCGGCGATTGCTTGTGCGCTCCCCACAGGGCTTGCCTTGACGCTACCTGTGGTTGCCACCTACAAGCACCTCGGCACCTACTTTTCATCTAACCATGCCCTCGCAGCCGAGATTCGAACAAGGATTGGCATGGCCAGTGCTTCGTTCGGCCAGCTCGTCTATCGTCCATTGTTGGGTAATCGCCGCCTTCCTCTACGTCTTCGAGTTCAACTCTACAAGTCGTTGGTGGAGTCGCGGTTGTACTTTGGCCTTGGGGCTTGGCCGACGCCTAGCATTCGCCAGATGGATATGCTGCAGAAGACGGTGCATGGCTTTCTACGGAAGATGCAACGTTCTTGGAGTGGTGCGGTGACCCCCCATTTCAAGCCCGCCCTGGTTGTCTTTGATGAAATGGCCATTCCGACACCCCGAGTGCGACTGGCCATTGACAGGTTGCTCTACGCCAAGCGACTATGGCACTGTGGCCCTTCCTTTCTCCATGAGTTGATCCACCAAGAGTTCCAAGTGTCACCGCAGTCATGGCTCCACGGCCTCAAAGATGATCTGCGCTGGATGGATGATACCATTCCGGGTCTTCTCCCAGATCGGTGGGAGACAGATATGACTGGCCTTTGGGATTTGTGGGAAGCCGATCGCCTGCCCTGGAAATCTATGGTCAAGCGTGTTTGGAAGCGGCATTTACAGCAGGAGTGCATCATTGACACAGGCCTTCGACTGCATAAGGACGCCTTTCGCATCCTACAAGGAAGTGGCGCTACATTTGACCCGGTGCCATTCCCTACTGCTCAGCAGGCCGACAAGGCCTATCATTGTGAATGTGGTGAGGCCTTTGGTACGGGCCAAGCCCTTGCACTTCATCGTCGCCGTGTTCATGGCCGCTATGCTCCCGAACATCGGTTCTTGCAAGGCACTCAGTGTCCAGCTTGCATGCTGGAACTGTGGTCCACACAGCGACTTCAACAACACTTGGCGTATTTGCCACGTGCTACGCAGGTCAATCCATGCTTTCAATGGTTGACTGAGCATGGATACGACCAGCCCTATCAACCCTGTGCGTTGCCCAAGGACAAGAAGGACTTCAACCGGCTTGACGCTGTGCCAGTGGAAGGACCACTCCCCTGTGTGGAGCCCATCTGGCGCCGACAGCTTCGAACCCTGGAAGATGAGATCGCACAGATCGAGGCTGCACTACCTCCTCCTGTGGATGAAGATGCGTCTTCCACACAGTTCGTCTATGCTGCCTTGACCGATGTAACACAGGCCTGGTTTACTCGGTTTGTTGACCGTGGGTACGCCCTTGATCCTGGTGATGAACTTCAAGATGCTTGGTTGGGCTATCTCTCTGAGCACACCGTTGAGTCAGACGAGCAAGCCGAGTTGATCTTTATTGCGTGGGGATCCTCTGCTATGTTGGCCTGGTGTGAGACGCTCTGTGATGGTGAAGCCGAGCAGATTGTGGAGGACGCCTTCTACACCTTGCTACAAGACCTCCCTAGTCAGGTGCCTGTGCGACGTCTTCAGGACCTTCGACAACAAAGGCAATATTGGGAGGGTCAATGCGGAGTTCAACATCCCCATCGTCCACGAGGAGAACCCTTGGAGCGTCAGAAGCGTTCTGCTCCAGCTGCCACCTCCACTGGTGTGGTGCGGCGCTATGGCCAGCAGGAAGCCTGGCTGAATCAAGTTCGTGCTGCTCGTTGGCAAGATCTACCACCTGATGCTGACCCGCCTCTGTTACGCCAACCTCATGTACCACCGGTGATCTTTGTGGTCCACATGTTCAGTGGGCGCAGACGGGATCGAGATGTGCACTTTTGGTTGTCCCAATGGGGTGAGCAGCGCAAGATAGATGTCCGCATTCTTTCTGCTGACACGGCTGTATCCGTTGAGTACGGTGACTTGATGGAGTCATCCCGTGCCTGGACACGTCTTCGCTCTGCTTATGAGGAAGGGGTCATTACTGCCAGTCTGGCAGGACCTCCCTGCGAGACTTACACAGAAGCTCGCAACCATGTCCCTGAAGGTCTTTCTGATGAAGAACGTCAACGTTGGCCCCGTCCTCTTCGAGATCGTGCGCGGTTTCTGGGACTGGAAGGACTGACAGGACGCGAATTGCGGCAATTGAGTCAAGGAACTTCGTTTTTGATGCAAGTTTTCCTGGTCTTTTGCTGGCATCTTCAACATGGAGGACTTTGCGTTGCAGAACACCCTGGGCCACCTAGCCGCGCTGAGAGAGCTTCAGCCTGGACCACGCCAATGGCCGAGCTCCTGCAGCGGCATCCAAGTGTGACATTGACAGTGACGCAGCAATGGATGTGGGGAGCGTCCAGTGTGAAACCCACTGGATTTCTTCACAAGGGCCTTCCAAAGTTTTTTCCCTCGCTTTGGCAAAGGCGTGATGAGACTGCAGTCAGGCCAGTCACGCAGGCCATTGGCCGGTCTGACAACGGCCAGTACAGGACGGCTGCATTGAAAGAGTATCCGGAGTCCCTTTGTGCAGGACTAGCGGGGGCCATTACAGATCAACTGGATCATCTCATCTCTAAGGGTGAGATGCGGTTCCTCCCCCATGTTCCGGACTCATTGCATGAATGGATGGTGCACGCTGCCCAGGCGTCAGGTGAAGTCCGGAAAGGACAGACCTTTCTGCCGGATTACCAAGGGCGCTGACGCATCACCTCCTAATTCACTAGGTCGCAAGGGCACAGACCCCTTTTGGCACCTGAGAAAGAAAGAACCTTGGACCGGACTTTTCACTTCACTTTCAATTTGGTTGCTTGGTTTGACATTGCTTGGGAACACAACCAAACAACACACAATTGCACGTGTGAATGATACATCAACATGCGTTGTATATTATAATCAAGACATTGACAATTCACAAAAGTATAATATGCATGTGCAAATGTATTCTGAAAAATCTGTATGCACATAGATACTTGTGCGAATGTGAAGGAACTATCGCAATCCTGTGAGCGGAAGAACACATCAGCAATTAATCCTAACCATGAAAAAACGTAGCTGCACTGGACATCGAAATCTGAACAAATGATTCAACTCGAATATCTCGTACAAATACCAATGACTCGATAACATAAAGCTCCAAGACTAATACACATCACAATCAAGAGAAACATACCCACAAAGGCAGTTCAGATTTCTTTCAAGCCAAACTTTTTCCCACTACTGGTCGATCAGAACTGACAGCATCCACATTCGCCCCCTCGCCCCATTCCCATCCTGGTTGCACTGGACTCGTCTGCCATTTGCCACCGCTGCCTGAAGCTTGTGCTCAGTCAGTCCGGCTGAGATCATGTGACAATTGCTAATTCTCTATGTAAAATGAATCAGCGCATTGGCAAATGAATTGAATAGATATAGGTGGATCTGTCGACATAACATACAGGGTTTAATGGTCATCATGAATGCATTCTTTGTGCTGATTATGCTTGTGAGACGCAGCCTATGAACATTCCAAAGACGAAAAAACAAGGTATCATGACATGTCTGCAGTCGGCATCATTAGAGCATATCTACATGTGTGACATGGAAGTACATCTAAGCAAATACAAATTGCGATCAACAAGCAACAACAACTCATCTATACATACATGAACATGTATCAATGAATTAGTGACCATAACCCGCAAGAAACACTAAAACTCAATTGGGTTGGTGGTTTCAACCCATCTGACCAAAATATGAGTCGACCAACCATCCAAAATAGTGGGAAAATAGAATATGCCAATCAAATTGCCCAACTAGTGCAGTCGTCTAACCAGTGCTGTTGGCTATTATCCCCTATTCTGAACCATTATGAATGGCTGGAAGGTGGTTCCGGCCCCTATGAAAAATAATAGTCAACCAACTATTTGTTCAATAATTACTAGGGAAAATAAACAATGTTTCAAACCACCAACCAGATGGCCATATGGTTTCAACCCCTATGAACAATACTAGTCAACCAACGGTTTGTTAATTACCAGTAGGGAAAATAAAAAATGCTTAAAACCACCAACCAGTTTTGAATGGTCATGTTGTATGTAACTATTTGATACTATTTGTTCAATAAATACGAGGGAAAATAGAAAATGATCCAAACCACCAACCAGATGGTCATATGTTAGCAGAGTGGAAGTCTTACCACCGTCAGGCCGTACCCCCGGTGCCTTTCTGTGCGTGTGGATCGCCCCTTCCCCAGCTGAACCCATACGAGGCGGCGGCGTGGCGGGTGCAGCAACAAATGACATCAGCTTCCCTGGAACAAGAAGTGACGAGTTAACATCATCTGGATTCAATTAGTAGGTTTATTGGCGCACTAATAATTATCAACCAAACAACAGCACATAAGTTCAATTTTGAGATCACACTTTTGATAGTTACATGTACTTGCAAAACAAACAGTCATTGCCCCAATGTCATTGCCGGTTTGCCAACAAGGAAACAGCGGCCTTCAAACGCATGGTCTGGGTTACAAAATAGTTGATGCATAGGATGAGTAGTCGGTGATTTATGCTTGGTTGATCGGCCTCTAGTTGCATGAGATTGGAATTACAGCGCGTCACACTTTGTAATGTAAGGTGCGGCGTGTTCAATGCAGCCTCGTCTTTTTAGAGAGCTTATCTTCATTGTGCGCCAAAATCTCAACTGCGACAACTTGTATAATGTCCAGGTAAATATGTAGATGAGCCATTCAGTCACACTTACTTGTTTTTTCAAAGCACATGACATGATCTACTCATTCAGATGGGATTTCAGCCAAATAGTATGGGATGCTCATCTCGTTCTACTAGTTGGTCATTGTTCATTGATGCATCAGGGACCATTTCCCAATCCATGGCTTTTCCCCAGGGGAATCTGCTAAACACCAACTGGTGAGTGAACCAAAAGTCTTGAAACCAAATGGATAGTGATCCTTAGCCCATGTATACAGTCATTCTACATCAGAAATATGTCCAAGCAAATTGCCCGTCACTTGTGGATGAATCCGGAAGTCATGTCAATCACTCTTTACATGAAACTCACTGAAATATGTGACTTGGTCAACTGTTTTCAGTGAAAGAAAAAAAAGCATTGACATTTGACATGCCCTTCAAGGGAGCTGGTGCGTTGGCAAAGTCTCAACACATGACCAAACATGCCCACAGCTCTCTGGGTGCATGGCCCTGGTGTTCACAAACTCCTGACGGTGGCCCGGGCGTAATACTTGGCTTGTAGGTAGTCCTATGGGCTCAACATGACCCAATCATCCCAGCAAAGCCAGGAAATCTGGTGGAACCCTATTTGCAGAAACTTCTGGCTGTCCCATCGGCCGGGGCCCATCCAAAGTCGTAGCCATGGACCCCAGTCAGCATCCAGACCCCATGAGTGCAAAACCACGACCTTGTTGGAGCACCCCGCACAGATTTATGGACACATTCCTGGGTTTGTCCAAAAACGGCCGACCAAAAACATGCTAAGGGCACTGGCCTTTCGACCTCATCGAAGCCCCAAGTAGCCTTTCTCAGCCGTTGGAAATGCCGCAAACTTGCAAGATCCACAGGACCACTGTGGAAATGAGTTCAGAAACTTCAAAAGTGCACTGAGTTGCTACTATCTGCTATCGCCATTGCTACTAGTCAGTAAAGCCTGTCCATGGTACCACCCAAGGTGTAGCTGAGGGGTTGCCATGATCAACTGCAGATAACTCTCCAGATATTTGTCGGATGATACAAAAAGTGCAACACGCATCATTTCTCAATATCTCGGCCCATGAACTCAATGCAAAGAAATGCTGATACAAACCATCCTGAATATACAGAATGTAGATTTGGTATGTCAGAGTGTTACCACCAAAATGGAATGCAAGCTCGCCAAAAATGGTTCCAACAGAATATTGTAGCTGTTTGGATGTCCCACCTTGACCCAGCCGCGCATGGCTTGCTACCCCATTTCCGCATCCTGCACGCCCGTCAAGGTTCGCAAGTTCAATTCCTGCAATCAGCGTGACGCTGCAGAAACGTTTCTGTTGGTTATGGGATAACCAACCCGGAACCCACAACAACTGCCATGTTTTGTTATACAGTAACTACAAGTGCCAATTATTGTCGTTGCTTCTAGTACTGTCATTGAGTAATTCGAACCAATGACTGTTTTAAAATGTTTTAAAGCAGTAGGCAGTATTACCATAACGATTGGTTGGTTGTTTTTCAAGGTTGGGTATTTGTTATTGGGCTGTTGGTTTGCTGCCGAATCTTGGGTGAATTGATGGGTTAATGATGGCTTCTAAGCTGTTTCTCAATGAGTTATTGGGTCAACAAACAGGTTGGGTTTTCGGTCAACAAACACCATGGTGGCCTGATATCAACTGCCAAATTGAGAAAATTGCGGTTCCATCCATCGCCACATTCGAACTTGAGCCAACTTGGGGAATCATCACCAAGTGAGGATGGATTTTTGTTGGGTTCAACAAATGTATTTAACCCTAAACAATTATTGTTGGACATATATTCAATAGATTCATCTTCTATTACAATTGATTATTGAATCATAGAACTAATAAACCAAAGCAATAAGGCATCCATAATTTGGGAATTCTGGGGCCGTCTTGTTTATCAGGCAAAAACTATCAACCACTGAACGGAGTAAGCCGAATGATTTAGACGTATGGACTGTGCGTTTGGACTTGAAGCTTGGCAGAGCCAAATCACAAGAGATGGGAAAATGGTTACTTTGCAGGCATGTTAAAACATGTCATAATCATGGTTGATCAGTGCTGCTTCATATCAATAGTGCTTAATTCATGCCCAGAAAATACTTAACAAGGCTTGAAACCAGTTCTTGACATACCACCTGCTTGGTTCTTGCCAACTGGGTGGCCGGTAGATGCAACTGGTTTCCTAGGCCAAACTGACGGCTGTGAAGGCCGCTCAAACTCTTAGACTTAGACACTTCTTCAATGCAGTTTCACCTCAATTGCTGAGAGATTTGTGTACCCTGAAGACTTCTCCTGTTGTTTGCTGGTCGTAGATTGGGCACAATACCAAACATTTCATTAGTATTGAATTTGTTCGCAAGCATTTACTTATCTAGCCACATTTAGCTGATGCTGCAAGACACGCAAATGTATCCACACATCCTGTAAATGGATGACATCGACCGTGGGCTTGGTTCTACATGTTGCTTCCTGTTTTTCTCAAAATTGTAGGGGCTAGCATCTATTAACCAACTTATAACCAGTTTAACCACATATCCCCAGCTACACAACCAGGTATAATCAGATTTGACCAAATATTCCCAGCTACAACCAGCTATATCTAGTCCACATCTACCTGCTGTGGGAGGCAAAACTTCAACTTTGTTTGCGAATTTCCGCGCCTTGATGTCGTCATCATCCCTGATGCCGCAGCTGTGACTTGAACAGAACTTCGCTGAGTGGTGGTTGTGTGCCATGGTTGATTGTCGTGGTTCTAAGTGGTTGACATGATACTTAGTGATTATGTCACTTAACCAATAAAATGGTTTTAGGTGTTTGATTAATCACTATTAATTTTGATGGTTGATAGTGATCTCGTTTCGTGCTTGGAGGTCACAAGCCATCCCAAGCAATTGGAGAAAAAAAGACAATGAAGCACTTCATTGGTGCAAATACCTCGTGACCACTCACTGGAAACAAAGGCCGTGTACCAACAAGACCTGCTGGCCTGCGATGGGGAAGATCAGGATGCGCGAACTTATCCCGAACGCAAATGGGGTGAAAGGCAGGGTACCCTCAACCAACCCTCGACCAGCCATTTGATGAAGATAATGCTGAATAGGGAAATCATATAATCATTCTTTCGGGGCGCACCTGTGCCGTCTCAGATATGATTCTACCATCAGTTCTTTTGAATGGCATATCGATTGTTCAGCAAGGATTCCCATGACAAAAGCTGGCCACGAATCATTTCATGTGGACACCTTACAATGCTGGCGATACAAACAGCCACGGATCTGAGAAGGTTGTCCAATGATTGAGAATTGCCGACCAGTATTAACCATCATAGGGCACCATCGTTTCAAAATGCCAACCCCAGGCAGCACTGTGAAACACCTGAAACCTCCTAGTCGGAACATGAAGCAGGGCGACTGGTGGTTTTTCATTGCACATGACCCTTAAATACTTGCACTCTCCAATACCTGGAGCCTGAAGGGAATACCACATTTGGCTATGGGTCAATATTAATCAACCGACTAATAGGGGATAACCACCAACAATAGTAAGCAAAACAATAGTTAATCATGGGAACCAGGGGTACGGGATTTTGACCCACAGCCATTTCAAAAAAAACAAATCACTTGAGTATCGATGCTTGAAAACGTTCCGTGTGAGAATCCGATTGCTGATTTTGTCAGATCATTTTTGTCAGAGATCCTAAGCTCATGGACCAACAGGATGATAAGCCCCTAACACAAACAAAATCATAGGCAGCGAGATGACATGAGATGACTTGCCCATGGAATGACTTGCCTACTGGACAACCCAAGCATGAACCCATTCCCCGGCCCATTGCTGGGCAACCCTGCTTGGATTCTGCCAGATACTGCGCTGCCAAACTGATCATATCTCCCCTCACATTGGACCTCAGGTCGGGCTCACGGATCTCAGCCCTGGATATCCACGGTGAAAACATGGCATGACGGATGATGAACCAAGGAACAATCATGAAGAACAACTGACGGCAATTATTTAACCAAAATAGCTGGCTAACATTTACCAGCTGGTTGGTGGTTGTGACCCCCCGATGAAAAATCATATCCAACCAGCCAATCGTTTGTAAATAGATTGTCAATCAAACCACCAGCCAGCCAAGAATCAACAAACATACGACCAACATATCCAGGGCTATTTGTCGCAGCCGGCGCATCAAGCTGTCACCAGCCAGCCCTTGTTCCCTTGGACTAAGGGATGGCGTCGGGCCACCAGAAATGCATTGGCGTCATAGTTTCAAGGGACCGATAGCACCGCTTGCAGGTCTGTGCATCTGGAGATTTCTGTGGACTTTGTGACTGCTGCTTTCCTCTCGATGTAGCGCTCATTCCCTCGCTGCATCAGCGTTAACATAGGAAGAATTGGGATGCCGAGCGTTGTCTACGAACCTCAATGGGGCAATCTTTGGAATACCTTAAGCAACTAAACACTGAAACACTAAAGCGTCCATTTCATCCATCTTTGAGAGCCCGGCTGTAGATCTGGTGGCTGCCCATCCACAGAGAGCCTGCCGGGTGGTGCAAGGAGTAATCCTGAAATGCAGCAGTGAACACCCTATACCCGGATGTGCATCCCCACTTCGTCTTGCATTCATCGTGTTTAGGAGGGTTCGGCCTAATATATATATATATATATATATATAACCATGGTTGTAGCATGTTAAAGCCCACCTTTTGTTAGGTTGGTGTAGAGCCAACTTTGTTCATCCTCGTTACAGGGGTTGGCTCACCTACCTTAGGCTTACGGTTACCATGGTATACCATGGTAACTAAACCCAGCTGCCAGATCCACCAGCTGTCTGTGAAGCGGTTTCAAACCAATGTGAAAACGCTCCCGGTACCCCAAATGTTCATGAATTGCTGGTTCTTTACCCAAACAGCCATTCTTTCTGGTGGCTTGGGAGAATTGCCGTGCTCACAAAGTCATCCACATTTGCTTCACACTGGACTTTAAGAGTGGGATTGAGTATCGCTGGACCATACATGAAACAACTTGCAGTTCGTCGAGAGAACTTCGCTTTAGATCAGGTTTGCATCTGGACTCCTCATCCAACTGTCCCAGTCGCCACAATTTGACATGGGAAAGCGTGACCTCATTGCGCAATCTGGATCAGGAACAAACCAATGATCAGCAAAGTGCTGGGACCTTCACCCCACCGATAAAAATATGCCCATCCCAATGCTGTTTTGGAGGTGTCAATATAGATCAATGCGATTTATGTGTCAGTCTATAAGTGGGTCGGCAAGGGAGGGATACTCCAAATTTGTTGCGGAGCGCAACTATTGGGTGCCTCCTGGGTCCCGCATGCTCTGAGGGTTTCGGCCAATGGCATTCTCCCACAGGAGTCCCATGTCCCCGAGCGATGTCCCCGTCACCTCCATTGCTCCTCATCATCTTGCTCACATGCCAGCAAGGTTTGGGCCACACGATCCCGCTGCCTTACCTGAACCAGGGCAGGGGGCATGGGTGCAGCCAGGGGAGCAACAAAAACCCATGCTTTCGGTGGGAAGGTTTTGAGCTGTCATGAATGACAGGGGGGGGTGATAGCTGGGGGTACCCCAAGTTATGGGTGGTACTAACAATGATTGATATCCAGGATGATACGTCGGGTACCCTGATTTTGAGAAACCACCTTTATAAATATATGAATCAATGCATCAATGGTGTGGGTCTACGTCACTTCTTGAAATTCTGCATTTCAATACGCTAAAGTGTGCATATATTGACAGCAACATATTTGTATCAGTGAAGTATGATATACATATACTTGGCACGCACGTGTGAAAATGCATAGGAACAAGTCCTTGACGCAACTGTCCCACATGAGCTATCAGTGTCTCATTGTCTCCGTGGAAACAATTCCAATGTACAGTAAGAAATAAACACTGCATCTTCAGATGGTGTACAGGTCATTCTCCAAACTTGGACCTGTTTATGAATATGACCTTTGTCCACGTTTCGAATATGACAAAGGTCCTGTTTAGAGCTCTTCCAAAGGTCATACTCGAAACAGGACAAGTGAAATCATCGGCCTTGCATGCTTTGAGGTGAGCGAATCTCAACCAGAATTGTGGGCACAAACGAGCCACCCTGCACTGTAGAACTGCTTGGACCAGGAAGCTTGGAATATACACAGCACATCTTTACCCTTGAATAACTTGGCAACTGAGGACGTGACACCGTTAAAGGTGACAGAAGGCAGACTGATGGTCTATGTTGAAGGAACCTTCCCACAGGAATTAATGTATGTTCAAATTCTGAATCAATTCAGGCTTCTCGGATTGGGAAGGATTGTCATGAAGGGGAAGCACAATTTCCTGGGGGTTAGCCAATGCGCATCACAACTACATCCCAAAATGTAGCAGTGACACAGCCAACCCATGGGTTTTCACCATGGTTCACCGCCACCGCATGGAGCGCACCTGTCGCGCTAAAGCTTTGGCCGAAACCAACAAACAAAGCTGTTGCTCGCGATCCTAGGCAGACTGAGAGCAAGGTAGGGATCGTGCTTGATAGGTTCGATGGGAAAATGATTTGCTGGTTGGTGGTTGAACCACCCATATTGAAAATACTATCGTCTACCAACAAACCACTGGTTAATACATATATAGCGGAAAATAAAAACTGCTTCAAACCACCAGCCAGCTAGTTGAAAATGTTTCCATCAGCCATGTTTGATGAACTTGTTGCAGAGCCCGCTATGGAAACGACTATAAATAAGAAATATGGTGATTGTGATGGTGATAGTCGTTGATGATGATGACGATGGTGACGATTGTTGATGACATCCTGTGGATGTGAACCACACCGTGCCACGAAAGTTCAGATCTTTGTCATCCTCCGAACCCATCATGATCTTGGCGTTGCCGCCCTTGAAATGGGCCTGGCCTCAGAAGCTGGGATTCCCAGCCGAGGCCATGTATAGGCACGTGGATGTCAACATACACCGATTTCTGAATACCTTGACCCTCAAATACCCCATATTAAACAGGTGAAGGTCCCAACAAAAACTGGTTTTCTAATGAAATCCATCTCAAAAAATATACAAGATAAACAACATGGGCTGAGGTATACAACATATACGGCTGTGGGTCAAAACCCTGTACCCCTGGTTCCCCATCATTAACCATTGGTTTCCCTATAGTTTGTTGGTGATTAACCCCCATGAAATTGGTTGGTTAAGAGCTTGACCCATAGCCATATACAGTTTGCCAGGTCGCACAACAGTTCCCGACTGCATCGGGGCACCTCGGCTTCCTTGGCACGTTTTTCGGCCGAAGCAGTCACCTGGAACGGCTCGCAGCTCCCACAGCACTGGAACGAATGAACCGGCGACAGCGGCGCCTTATAGGGGCTATATAGCGGTGGTTATGATCAATTCTATGGTGGTTCTTAAGGGGTGCAACTAGGAATGGTTAATAACTAGGGATATACCAACCTTGGTGGATAAGTTTGATACAATGGTTTTTTAGGCGATTTAATGGTTAATCACCGAGGATCACCAACAACAAAAATGGTTGATTGTGGCAAGATAGGAGTTGTGACTGGTGGTTGTAACCAATTCTATGGTTGGTTGGTTTGCTCAAGGACAACAATGGTTGTTAACAAGAGGATAATGAACAATACTAGGGGATGATATACCAACTATAGAAGTTATATTAGGGTAGTTACAACCAATTATATGGTTTTTCTGACGAGGACATAGCAACTAGGAATGGTTCATAGTAAGGACATATACCAACTTTGGGGGATAATGATAGGGGTTATACAAGGATTGTAAGCAATAATAATGGTCAGTAATAGGGGATCATAAGCAACAATAGTAGGGGACGTACCAACTCTATGGTCGTTTCTCAAGTTGGAGAAACCTAATATTGGGTGTTTTTTTTCAGATTTATCACTAGGAATGATCACTATTGGATGATGTGGGGGTACCCTATTTTGAGAAGTAGCCATATGAAGGTCGTGGGTGATGATCACACACACCCCTACTCAGATCAACTGGATATGGATCTTAAAATGAGGGAGTGTGAAAAAGTACACCATTGACGGGTCCAGGTTCGTGCTTCAAGCGCCATCAAGGGCAGTCTGGATGCGCTTTGCAGTGATGAAAGTCTCAGTGCTTTCTAGTGGTCAATAGGGGTTCTTAGAGTGAATGATGCGAATCCACTAGGCAACCTGCATTCGAATGAAATTTGAAACTGTGGGAGCTTTACCAATACCTGTTTCAGGCAAATTGAGTCGTGACTGAGTTTATTTGCGAACCCTTTTCAAAAATTCAAATTTGTCCGTGGTGGCTTGACGGTCATAAATACCATGGTGGCTGACAGTTCCCAAAAGAACTGACTTTGAGCGGTGTGATCAGTCCAAAAAACAACAAACACGTGGGGAGTTTCTGGCAAAAGCCATAGCACCTATGCCCCATCCTGGGATTCATTCTACTAATTCCTCTAGAAACATCTTCATTTGAAACTATACATATATATATATATATACAGTTAGAATTATGTCGAAATAATTCTACAATCATGGATGCATAAACATACATCAATAAAACACATTAGTATATAATACATGTATCTAAAAATACCGGAATGTATGGCTGTGGGTCAGTTCACCCTGTATCGCTGGTTCCCCATCATTAATGTTTGTTTTCCCTCTTATTCTTGCTCCTTGTTCCCCATCAGTTGCTTGGTTAACTGCTCGACCCAGCTCGCCATATAGTTGGTATAGATCCCCATTAATTGTTAATTATCATATAGTTACTATCCCCTATGATTAATCACTAACCTATTTGTTGGTTGAGATCTCCAATCATTGACCATTAACCAGCGATTGTTGGTTGCTTGACTGCTTGACCTGGTCGCTCGCCACAGGTCCTTGTCCCGGTCGCTCGCCACACCTGCTCCTGCCATCGCAGTCGATCCTCAAGGCTGTTGTAGGCCGCTTGTACTCGCGACAACTTGGCGAGGACCTGACAGCGGTGTGCCTGGAGGGCCTTAGGGCCGGTGAAGGCACATGACCAACGGGTCACCTGTGGGAACCAAGGGGAATACCAAGGGTACTACCAAGGGCAATACCAAGGGTGAACCAAGGCTGGTGGTAATATCAAGGGTGAACCAAGGCTGGTGCACTGCCTGGACATGACTGGCAATGATTGGGAAATGGCTCGCACCATCGACCACTTGGAGTGGATAAACAGGTATGCAAAAATGATGGTAGCTCGGAACTGGAGGGCCACTCTAGTTCAACAAGCTGAACAAAGTTGCAGCCCACAGCCGTCCTGGGGAGGAACAAGCCTTGGTAAAAGGAGCCCCTGGTTGCAGTTTCCTCTCGGGATAGACAGCGGAATAGCTGCACGTAGGAGCGAACCCTTGAAGCTTGAAGCAGAACGCCATGTCTCAGAACACCAAACCAACCACCTTGAGCAGAAGCTACCAGAGTCATCGATGGACACCACTAGAATAGGCTTTCGGGGAAAAAAACATCAGCACTATCAGCCATTTGCTGTTTCAAGAAATCCTCACGTACCGTGGCTTACACCCTCTCAACAACAAACAACAAAGCTTTGTTACTTGAAAACAGAACAGATTTGGAATGATACTTCGAAACCTAGACATATTCTAAGCTTTTGAGAGACGTATTCCTAACAAGGTATCCAACTCGACTCCAAAATGGACACTCCACAAATCCAAAGAAGCAATCGACAGCACCGTATTAACATCCCTACATCTCCTGATGGCCTGATGATGGTGTGGTTCATTGCTATTTTTTTCTTTGCCAAAAACGATGGATCTATTAATGATCATAAGCACTTTTCACGGTTTTTAAGTTCTTAACCATTAATAAAGCATGTTTTAACCATTAAACAAGCATGAGTTGCCACCATGTGCATCTGGCTTCGTCCACGGCCCCATTGGCGCCATTGGTGGTTTCCCTATTGGCCATGAACTTGGATGGTACCTCCGTGGCCATGGACAAAGCCATATCGTTCTTCAACCGTTCGTCATGATGCCCTATGATTGACCACTATAAACAACTATTAGCATAGGTTTATAGTGGTCAATTAGATTCATACTATTAGCATAGGTTTACATAATAATCAGTTTAATAGTAACAACATACTATTATGATTAAACACTATGTGGGTATGTGCCGAAATTGGGCAACCAATGAACCACAAAAAACATGTTAGTAGGAACGCATTGGTTTTTAGGGTACCACTATTTTTGCACATTCCCATGTTCATGAAAACCACTATAAGCCATTGTACATTACTAAAAAACATTCATCACAAACCACTATAAACCTTGCTACCAACACCTACGACGAACAAAAAAACGTGGTACCAATGCTTGGGCCGCCATGAACTTCGGATGGCCTGGGCCAACCATACCGTTAAGCCATCACATAGTGGTTCCGCTCAATAGTGGTCATATATAGTGGCTAGTAACACGTAGGGGTTAATGGTTAAAAGTGGTTAGTAGTGCTTAATTAATAGTGGTTAGTAGTGCTTCATAGTGGTTAGTAGTTAGTAGTGTTTAAAAATGGTTTGTAGTGCTTAGTAGTGATTAGTTGATAAGCTTATTTGATGGAAAATCAATCAACAGTGTTTCTCAGAATAAGGGACCCCAAACAATGGATGGTTTATCACAAAAGATGGTCATACTGTATATTGGATGATTTGGAGGTTCCCTTTTTTGAGAAAAAATCATCATCATTGTTGGCTGGCAGTGCTTACAAAACACCATTTGCCATCATCATCCTTTTCATCATCATCATCATCATCATCATCATCATCATCATCGTCACCATCATCGTCATCATCCAACCATGAATCGAACAATGTAAACAATCAAACAAACAATCAACCATTGACCACCAAGAACCCCTGAACCTATATAACGATCATGAACCCCCACCCACCATGTTCGATGCCCATTGACCATCACCCAGTCCGTTGTCCAACCCCCAGTTCTTGCACCCGGCTGGACCCGCATGCCGCACCTGGAAGTGTGCGGTCACCGTGGCTTCATTCATCTGCTTCTCTGCCCTGAGAGGCAACGGTGCTGCAACAGTGATGCTACCAGGCAGTTTGGCCAGTTGCTTTGAATGCTATAGGGGGTTACCAACAATGATAGGGGATACCGTGTTTAACCATCGGGAGTTCACGGTGATGAAAAGTGGGTGATCATAGGGGCTAGTGACGAACAATGATGGTTGAACAACTAAATGGGGTTGTCCATGGCCATGATGGTACCCACGTCACTGCCATTCATTTCATGGGGAAACCACCAATCAGCTTGGGCTTAAGAAGGTTGTACGCCATGGCCGTGGACAAACTCATACAAATATATTGCAAGATGATAATACATAGAAATATCGGAATCATTGGGTAATATGGCATCATTTTTGATATTGGGATATCTTTGCTGGATCAATTAGCGTCATACATGTACTGCACTTATAGTAAATCATATAAACCATGGTAAACATATCAGATTATTTGTTTTCATTATTGAATTTAACTACTTGTAGTTGTGATTAATCAACATCAATCACCCATCAATACCCACTAACAGCCATCATTAGCCACTAACACAATATTGACCAAGTAGGAAAACATAAGTATTAGTACTCATTATCAATTATAATCAATCAACCATGGATGGGATGTTGGCTGGTCCATTGCAAAATCAACCCCTTAGTGAAACAGTTCGACACCTTTTTGACTTGAAGATCCAACAGGGCATACTGACGCTCTACCCAACCTTTGAATCAGGTACGAGGCGACCCCACAGTGAACGGTGGGTTCTTAAGTGCCCGTGACGAACAATGATGTGTTCAATAACAACAGGCAACGGTTTGTTGACATGCTGTGGTGATGAAACGAACATAAGCCCATTGCAACTACCAACATCACAGGATGCTTGGAACCATGCTCGACAAATCAAGTGCTTAGATCTGCCATAGTGAACATCATCCCCATCTGCAACGGTTTGAACAACGGTGGGAGCCCGGGCTGCTTCCCAGTTCAGTAGCTTTTTGATGATCAAGCACCACTCATGGTTTACAATCAATCACTTGGTGCTCCAACTGCTTCTTATAATCAATGAACTATGTATCTTAATGATTAATTCAATGAAGATGAATCAAGATGATGCATTAAGTGCATCGTACTAATTGAAAACATATCAAACTCAGATTTGTGTTGAGGTTTTTTTTACTTATACACATCAACTAAAGTTTTTGTTGGGCATGCTTCTGAGTCTTCAACGACGCTCGCATCAGCACCTCCCGGCGACCCAGGTCCCGGCACAGCGGGTGGTTTTCCTCCGCGCCGCAGCCGCTAAGCTCAGCGCTCCAGGGCACGCTGCTGGGCGAAGGAAGCCAACTCCTGGGCCTTCTGCGCCGCCATCTCGGCGGCTTCCTGGAGCTGAGACGTCGTGCTTCACTGAAGCAACAGCTTCGATGATGCTTGGAGATGCTGGTGGATGATGGTGGAAAGATAGTGGATGATAGGGATATGATGGTGGATGATGGTGGATGCTGGTCGATGATGGTGAATTGATTCATTGATGAATCATCAATCATTGATTGAATGTTGGATGATGATTGATTGATTGATGTTGTTCAGGCTCAAAGGCGTCACGCCAACAATGTTCTCCCCCAGTGAAGAATCATTGTGTCATTGAACACGCTTCTAGATTGCTCACCGGCATCGTTTGGCTCAAGGCTGTTTTGACAGTGCAGTTTCCTGAGCCTCTGACTGGTTGGTGGTTTCCACACCCATGAAAAAAAACCTTTGCAACCAACTAACCAAGCAACCTACCCACCAATCAACCAATCACCAATCACAGTCAACCAATCAACCAATCAACCAATCAACCAATCAACCCAATCAACCAGTCAACCAATCATTCAACCAACCAACCCACCAATCAACCAAACAACCAACTAATCAGGCAACCAACCAACCATCCCGTAAACTTATGGGATTTGTTTTCCAAAAACAACTGGTTCCAAAAATCAAACAGGGTAAAAACCAGCAACTAGCTTTGATATCGAATTGGATTGGACGCAAGCTTCCAGTCAGCTCCGGCCCGCCCCTTGTCCTTTGCAGCATGCTCCTTGCGTGGCAGTGATTCACCAGGCATGCATCCAGGGGCATGCCGGGCATGGTATCATTCCGCTGTGAACCTCCTGTTGCCAATATCCCGCGTGCTATGTCGTGGTTGAAATCTTCCACCAATGGTGACAAGGTCCACCTTACCTGCCTCGGTAGGATCTTTTTTGGGGTATCTTTCACCCATGGACATCCTGAATTGGTGCCTTTTGGAGTGAAACCAGCATCAATTCGAAGATGTGCGATAATCAAATTTCAACACATGCCGGTTTTGTGGGATATAGAGTTGTCATTCTTTTCCCAGGATGTCGAATGTCAGTCATGCATACCCATGCTTACTTGGTGCAATTTGGGACGGTCTGGGCTCACGCAGAGACACGCGTGTCTTCACCCACATTGTATGTGTTTCGTCGGTTGCTTCCGCACCCTTTCTTGGCGATAGCCCTACATGCTGGTGCACGCAATCATTACTGACTCCACCGCAAAACCTGGAATGTTCTATGATCCTTGTCAACAACATCAACTTGTATAATGAAAGATGAACAAATGATTGCCTCTTTGGGGTCAACAATCAACTATTACTGACAAACATCATCAACTGGCATGACATAACCGTATGGGGTTGCGTCAAATTTGGGGACCTGCCGGCGGTGAGATCTGTCTGGATCGCCTGTGTTTTACTATGGATCGCTTGTGGGTTCTGGGTATGGATCGGGGCTTTAAATTTTGACTCGCAGCGGTGTGTATGTGAACGTTCAACCAGTAGCAATACCTATGGGTTGCATGGTTCTACGAGCATCCATCTGAAAAAGCAAAGACGATGACTTACCAAGCCACTGCCAAATCTCTTGCATTTGGTCAGAACCCTCCTGGCAGCTCCTGGCCTCGCTCCCCCTTTAAAGGCCCTTCAAAAGGCTATGCCATGGATACCCCTGGCTCCTGGCCTCGCTCCCAACACAGGCACCAACCTTCACCCAGCGGGATCCTCATCAGCTTTGGCTTGCAAGGCATCACGCTCTTCTTGCGATAGCTCATCGCCCTTGGTCTCCTTGGCTGGTCTGTGGTCGTCATCATGTTACATGGCTTTGAGATCATGTACTTAATATACAGATATATATATATATAACATGCTGACATGACAGATAAGCATATATATATAAGTACATGTATATTGACAAGCATATCTGTATGTACGTCAATGTGGTTACAGTCTTGTTGACATCATTTTCAGGGCTGGCGCAAAAGTTGACACCAAACTGAGGCTCATTTTGCCATGGAGACGTCAGCGGCTCGCGTTCAACGACTACTGTAGATGCACACGGTTTATAGGCTTCAGCGGCTCGTGACTCGTGCAAATAGGGCTTACCATTGTGACCCCTTAAGCCTTTAGGTGGAAGTGGAAATGTTCTGTAAATACTGTTCTGATGGTTGAGTTATGGTTGATGTGTTTTCAGGTTTATGTTATCTTTTTAAGGTTTCCATGATCAACCGCCAGTCAACCATAAATCAGGTTTCCGTAAGGTTTCCACGACTACCAGTCATTTGCATATCTCCTGTCCAGGATTCTGCAGCGTTGGCAACCGTGGTTTATTATTTTATTAACTATCTTTCCTCTTCCTCTTCCGCTGCTATCAACAACAATCATCTACTACCAACGATAAACTTTTCTCAACCATTGTGAACCATTATGCATTATTAATTATCTATTATCATCAATGACAATCACTATCAACCACTAGTATCAACTGTTAGCTAGTATTATCTATTATCATTGACGATCATTATCAACTAGTATCAATCATTACCATTGCTAGTCCTTATCAGCCACTGGTACAATAAATCCATTATAAATACTTATTATCAACCACTACCATGGATTGTTATCAACCACTACCATTCTCAACCACTTATAAATGATCCACCATACTACTAGTTAACCAACTATTCACTATATCATACTATCATTGTCATTAATCATCATTATCTATATTATTGTCAGCTATTCCAATAACTACAATACCAGCTATTCTAGTAACATTACCCTAGATTATTAATATCGTAACTATTAATCAAGTAACTATTAATCACCATATTCCAGCTATTGGTTATCCAGCTATCATCTATTATCTATTATCATTATCTATCAATATTATCCAGCTATTCCATTAACTATGATCCCAGCTATTCCTACCAGCTATCCATGATCACTACTCCCAGCTATTCCCACCAGCTATCCACCATGATCCTCCCCGATGATTACTAATCTAGTAACATTACCCTAGATATCCAATTAATCAAGTAACTATGAAATGAATCTAGTAACATTACCCTAGATAATTAATATCCAATAACTATCCACCTGCTGATAATATCCATCATTAATCACCTATTATGATCATCATCATCCTACCAGCTCTCCACCATCTATCAATCACTTCCCTTCCCCCGACGACTGCTGCGCCCGAAGCTCCAACTCGTGCAGCGCCTTCTCGGCCGCCTCCCTGGCGCGCTCCGCCGCCTCAACGGCCTCCTGCTGCCGCTGCGCCGCCTCGTTGCGCGCCTCGCCCTGGGGCCCGTGACGGCGGGGGGCCATGGGAGGATGGTTGGATGGTGGTTGAATGGTTGTTATAACCACTCTAAATCCATGTAAGTCGCCATAACTCTGGACTTTTCATGGATGATTTGTGGGAACTGATTGATGACGGAGGGTTCTTTGATCGGTGATGATGAATTGATGATGGCGATTCACTCGATGAAGGATGGTTTGTCGTGGTTGACACCAACGGTATATACCCATTGCAGTTGCGAACCATGATAGGGAGCAATGAGTTATAATAACCAACACTAAAGGTTAAAATGATGGTGAAGGAATTACGATGAAGGTGCACTATCTGCTGTTGACCATTGATGTAAAGGATGTGTGAACAACAAAATGGTTAACTACTGAACCATGAATGCTTCGAGTTGCTATTCATGTTGTCATGTTGTCACTATCTAACTGTTGATACTGGTTGATCGGATACGTATGAAAACAAGGTGAACGAGGGTTAATGTCGGTCGATGATGGACATTGCTGATTGTGATTGTGACTACTGATGAACAATTACGGTTTGCATTTGTTTATCAAAAACGGGTATATAATCATGTCAGTATTTGACTACTGAAAAGGTTGATGAGATGACGGTCAATCATGAGGTGATTAACAATCATGAACCATCGACAGCGCTTGGGGTTCATGCAATGAGTATGGATGGTTGGCAAACAACAGCTGGCAATCATCAATTGATCATCTTGTTGGGGTTATTGATGATTAAAACCGCTTTATAATGGTTTTGAATGGTGAATTGATCAGAATTGGTTCACATTCATGTTGTCAATGTAGAACAATGATGATGATCATGATTCATGATGATTTTGATTATGATCATGGTCATGGTTGTGAATATGATTATGATTATGATATTGTTGTTGATGATGCTGATGGTGGTGAGTTGATGGGCCCTGGTGGTTGAATCAACGATCAACAGCCATGGAAGCTTCATGAAGGTCATCTCCATACAAAATCCCAAAGCATCACATGGCAGGATGCCCAAAACTGATGCCTTAAAGACTGACACTTGTGCAATTTTGGAACACTTCCACACCAAAACCCTTGAATGGGTGACATAACCATGTTAAAACCGCCGGATTTTATGATTATTGACCATTATGTAACTATATTCGCTGGTTATAACATTGCTAGCTGGTTATAACCAGCTAATAATGTTAATGTTGGTCGATGCCCCACAGTACACGACCTTAGTCAAACCATCCTCCCGTGCCTCTTCAGCCGTCCTTCGTTCAAAAATGGCCTGGCACAGCATGAGACCCGCTCTCCAACGCGCACGGCGCACGGGGAGTTCCATGGCAAAGGAAAGAGGATTCTCCAGAGTCATGGTCACTTTTGATTTGCGTGGTCATGCTATGAGGAGATTGGATCATGGAAAGACATCCAATCCCAGGATTTTCCGGAATAGCACTGAGCACTAAGGAGCTGTTTGAATGTGTTCATTGGTATTTTGCGAAACATATGCTAAACAATGATCCTGGGATGGTTGTCAACCAACATGACCCTCCCCTTGATTTGTTGAAATCATGTCACCAGTGTTCACCGCTGATTTGCAGGATTTTGATTACACTAATCTACGCACATATCATTTAATGTAAATGTTGATATATATATATATCTATATATATATATATACATATAAATATACGCACAAAAAGAAAAAGGCAGGAGTCTGGATGAATGCATAAATGGAGAATTGATGGACATGTCAGTAAGCATTCCGAGATGATCTAGAATGATTCGGACCTGTGTCTCCAAATGTTTCACTGTCGATGCATCTAGTCTTGACTTGAGGCCGAAGACTTTGGGGGGATTCAGTGCCAGTTATGGAACTGCTCATATGTGCATGTGTGTATACTAGGCGTCGTTTACATACATCTAGACATAAGATACATACATATGATAAGGGAAGATTCACATTCATCAACATGCAACATGTACTGGTTGGTGGTTTCAAGTCCTTTGAAAAAATATAAGTCAACCAATCAATTGTGAATAATTACTAGAGACAAAGAAACATGTTTAACACTACCAGCTAGTATTTGTTTAACCATTTATTGTTAGTTATTATCCCCCACAATTAACCATTATTATTTGGCTATAACCAGATCATGAACAAATCATGAGCAGCTGTTATTATCACCTCTTATTCACCAAGTCATCTATTAATTAACCATTGTTAGCTTCTTAAACCATTACTATAGCCAGTGTATCTGGTGGTTTCTCAAAATAGGGGTACCCCTAAATCATCCATCTATAGTTATTTAGTAGTACTGAACCAACCATTTTTGGGGGTCCTATATTTTGAGAAACCACCATCTGTATATGAACACACCATGAACCGTTGAATGCCCGCCTCAAGGCTACCATGTGACTCATGCGGCTTCTCATCGGCCCGCCTTCATCTCCAAGGCTTCCTGCCTTTCGCGCATCGCATCCATCTTGGCGGCCTGACCGGTGACCAGCAACACCACAAGGGTGCAGTGGAAATGGCAGACCTGTCCTGCTTGAGAGTGGTTGATTAGTGATTCATAGATGGTTTGATGATTTAAATAGTACTAGTGGTTGATAAGTGATTGATATTTTTTTAAAAATGGTTCTTTCACTCTCAATTAAGCATGGGTGATTCATGCTTAATTGGCGTCCTGGTCCCATCGGTTGCATGTTTAGCAAATTATCCAAGCTGATTGGCCAGGAAGACCTTGCTGTAGCCAAGGGCTCACATCCGTGATCACAGAATAGGCACTTCCGTTCTCGGGATTTCATCAAGCCACCATCAAACAACCCGTCACTAAACAAAATAAATGAATAACCAAAATAACTAACCATAATAACTAAGCATCAATCAACCCCTACTAGCCATCAACCTTTGATATTACCCCATGCATCAGCCGACAACCACGACTCCACGGGTTGCGGACCTCTGCAGCAGCCATGCTCCTCGTGGCCTCTTCGAATTTGACCTCTGAGATTCCCCGTGTGGCGACAGGGTGACACGGGTCACGGATGCTCAGGGTGCAGAAAAATAGTTGGTTCATGCTCACTGGTGTGGTTACTTCATGATTCATGGTTGGCTCATGTTGAAAAGTGGTTAATCAAGGCTGGGTTGTTGGTTGACGATTGGCTAATTCATGGTTCGTAGGTGTGATTTCATGGTTTGTTGATCATTGATCAATGAGTAAATCACGGTGAAATGATTATTGATTAATATTCATTAATTGATCATTGAGGTATCAAATCACTTATGAATTGACTGGTGGCCAATGGTAGATTAGTGGTCACCCATGTTTGCTTAATGTGTGTTGATGTGGCTAGTCATTTCTGCGTGCGTTCACACTGATCATATACCAATTTATTGAAACTTGGTTGATTTGTCACTCAGATTTCTGCCTCTTCAACTCACTTCAAGGTCAGAATTGAATGTGAAGTGGATATGAAGCAAACAAACATTGCCTGAAGCAAGCACATGAGGCTTACCAGTGAGTGAGCATGACAAATTCAACAGCACAATGGTTGGCCAAATCCCTGTACAATCTTGGTGTTGGAATCCTGGGTTGATGGGTCTGCAGCAAAGCAACAGTGCTACAAGTAGGAAGGTACCGTCAACCAAAGGCAAAAAAAGCAAAAACATGCAAATTCCCAATGAAATTCTTTTCTGTCAGCAAAATTGCCCTAGTATCTCCATAGAATCCACCACTTAATTTGATAGTGGCAATGGTCTATTGCAAAGCTAGGGCGAAGCCATGGTTCACAAGTGACACCGCGTACAGCAAGCAATTCCAAACTTTGCGGATGGGTTCTACTAGTTGATAGTTCACATGACATGGATCATATACTCCTCATACCTTGCCAGGAGTTTGGGCAAGCGCTGGAGCTTTGGCAAACAGCCCTTTGAACTGTCTTTGTTTGAAATCGCAACTTTAAGCAGCAGGACCAAAACCCACACAATGAACAGTGCAACGAAAATGAATTTGCTCCCCCTTTTCCTGGTTGGGATTGGACAGGTGATCCAATAGATCTAAGTAGACATTGTCCGAAAAACTTCCCATGTAACAAATGATTCTCATCCATTCCAACATTATTAATCACCCCTCCTCGAAAAATCAAACACAATCTCCACCACCATCACCACCGTCACCACCCCAAGCACCACCCCAGTGCAACCACCGTCACTACCAACCACCACCACTGACCGCTGCCAGGGGGCTTCGCTGGCCCGGCGATGGGCACGGGCTGAAGCTGCCTGGGACCAATCCATGAAACTGATTAATGATTTGGACTAGCTAAGTGATGGGGTATTAACCAATGGTTGACACTAGTGGTCGATTCGTTAATGATTCATGGTTGATGGTTCATGCTTAAGATAATAAACGGTTTGTTTGATGGAGAATTACTGGTAAATGGCTGAGAACCACTGGTCAATCAATGGTCAATCAATCAGTAGACGGCTACTCGATGGCTTATAGTGGTTGAATAATGGTTTATGCGTGTCAAATGGGTTGGTAATGACGAATAGTGATTAATCCACAATCTAAGCAATGGTTCGTGAATCGTGGATGGAACAAGTCGATGGTGAATAATAAATGGTTGATAGTGATTATTTCTCCTCATACTGATCTTGTAGTCCCCCCATATTGAGCGGACATCAGTGACGGTGAATCATTTTTGCAAATGGTTCGGTTGTAGTGCAAACTTCAAACCTGAATGGCTATCCCAAAGAAGCAGAGATGGAGCATCGTTTCATCATGAACCTATTGCTTGGGATTGCTCGTCATGAACGCTCATGAACCCATGGGCGGTTGCCGTTGGTTCACTAGCACTCATCTTAGCATTTGTTCACAAGTTATCACAAGTTCACGTTGTTACCATGGCATCGTTTCTTCAATGAACAGCTATCAATTTCTCATATCTAGATCCACTTGAACAAAAACAAATCGTCACTCTTTGTTTTACCCCACTGGAGTCCCAAAGTCCAAGTCTTGGAGAGTTCCAAATTGGAGGCAGAAGTAAACTCTTCATCGAACAAGTTTGGGGTTCAGTGGTGAAGCCTTGGCCAGCAGAACATGTTGACATATTGGAGCGAGTGCCTTGGTACGCTGTGCCATCTCCCTACCAAGATGCCGTTAGATCTAATGCTCTGATGCCAAACTCATGGACAAAAAGAGCATCTACAGTACTAGTACACCTTAGCATGTTTGTTTTACAATGCAAGCAATCAACATATCACATGTAGATGGAAAACAATACATGCTTCTGAGACTATTTCGGGAAAATCTGCAAACGGAAATCCGTGAGTCTGAGGCAGAAACCCCCATAAACACCAGTTTTGGAAGAAATGATTGAATGATATTCAGGATTCAATTGCTGTGCTGCGCAAAAGCTTGGATTTTGAATGTTGCCCGTGGATTTTGTTTCGAATGCTGCGCGTTTCCAGAGGCGCCTCTTCCTCTGCCTTTCGCTTGGCCTCCCGCGCATCCGCCTGACGAGAGACCAGCCACGAGGAGAAGCATCCCAGCTGTTGATAGAGTTATCACCAGTAGTAAGGACTAATAACTATACTCATAACTATACTCATAACGATAGTAGATCCCATAACTATGATAATAGAGTTTCACCAGTATTAATGATAATAGACGAATAGATCCAATAACTACTAATAGTGATCATGATTCACAACTAATCGATAATCATCATCACAGTTGAGGAGCAATTAGTTCAGAATGATCACTATCCACTTGATGATCCCAAGTATTTAGGAGGGACGGTTTTCAGATGGTTCATGGATGCGTTGTCATTATTGATTCAAGCATAGTGTTGGTACTAGATTGGATTTGTCCAAGTATTTATAGCTTTAAAGCTGGTTTCATGGGCCCAACACATATGCCTCCACTTGAGGGGGTCGTGGATTAATTAGCCTTGTACTGAGGTGACAAACCAGAAGGCTATGCCAAGACTCAACCACTTACATCTGGATTCCTTGGTATAATATCCATTTCAAGAAACCACCCAACAGAAACACCCATGTCTCAGGGAACCAGCAAGTGGTACCTTCCGGGGCTGGTTAAGCAAATCTATCACCAACCATCACCTGCATGCTTTGTGTATGGTACGTTCCTACAAAACTGGGACGCTTTAAAAGGTGAATGCTGGAACACCATACTTGGAGTGTCTGGGTCATCATCCATTGGATATAATCAATCATCAATTGCGTCCCGTCGTTGGCAAGTGATCATCCACTACATCAATGAATCATCCAACATCCACACAGAAATGAATCATCTATTTCCGGGATTGGAAACAAGCATCATGCATCCCTCGATCCTCCATTAACCATGATACCACAATTCACCCAGATTCTACTACATCTGCAGTCTCAATTTCACCAGTCAACCCACTTGCACACTTACCACCTAACCACCTAATCTAACCACCGAACCACCTAACCTAACCACCCAACCACCTAACCACCTAACCCAAGCCCCACCAACCCCCACCATGGCACCGCGTTACGGCTCACGGCGCCTCCCGCTGCGCCAGCAGCTCCGCAGCCTTCTGCGCAGCCTCCTGGCGCTCCAGGAAGGCGGCGGCCTGGCCAGCGCCATGTCGTCACCACGAAGCATGGCGAGTGACTGCTACTAACCATGGCTAGTAACCACGAAGTCACTTAGTAACCATGGTTTAGTTTTCAAAAAATAGATAAAACCATAGTAGCCATGGTAACACCATACTAAATTGTAGTAATTACCACTAACTGTAGTAGCACTGAGTAATTAACCATAGTAAAGTGAAGTAACAATAGTAAAGTAAACCATAGTATTACCACTTAGTAACCACAGTAAGCATAGTAAAGTCAAAAATGGCGACTGGTGGTGACTAGAGCTTGTGACCGTGGAATTCGTAGCAGCGAGACGTGAATGGCTAAGTAACCTCATGGTCACTGGTTGGTTAAGTAACCATAGCTATGCTTAGCAAAAAATTGCGACTGGTGGTGCCTGCTTAGTAGCATAGTGATGGTTCGATTAAGTAACTGCTAGTTAAAAATGGCTAATAAAGCAACTGCTAGCAGCCACTGCTTGAGAACCATAGTGACAACCATCCACTGCTGACAGCAATCGAACCATCCACTGCAACCATATAGTAATCTAACCACCACTGCTAATTATGCTAGTGCCTGCAGTTTGTAAAACATGGCTTAGTGACAATGGCTGAATGCCATTTTTCTTAACTAAGTATGGTTTGTAACCAGTTCTGAAGTGGGATGATCATCCAAGCAATGGAATAACCATTGCTGCTGAATGGAAGAACCACTGCTGAAGGACACTTTTGGCTGGGAACGCTGGCGCGACCATGGGTGGGAGCAGTTGGTTGGAGATGGTGATGGTTTCGATGCGCCGGGCTGTGACGGGCAGCCGCGCAGCCTGACTCTCAGCTGTCTCTTGAGCTGCTCTGAGCGCGAGCTCCTGGCGGAGCCAAGAAAGGCTTCACCATGATTGACATGGCGAGCTGGGTCAAGCAGTTAACCAACCAATTTCATGTGGGGTTCCAACCAACAAAATTATAGGGGAAGCAATGGTTAATGACCGGGTAACCAGGGGGACTAAGGGTTTTGACCCACAGGCATATGTTGCTTTCTAAGAATAAGAATGAACAACCAAATGGTGGTCATTAGTATTAATACTAAACATTCTATGGGTAACAATTGATCTACTACTAGAATGAACATTCTGTGGGTTACCCCAAATCATCGTCCTTTGTAGTAATCATTATTCGTAATGAACCAACCCTTTTCGGGGTCTCCTATATTGAGAACCCCGGAACCCCCCAACCACGCATGTCCGTGTGGAGGCTTCTCCCACAAAAAATAATCTGTGCAAGGAAACCCACCTGTACACTCACCCGACCCCTCCAGTTACCCGTGTGTTTCTTAAATAGGGGTACTGTACCCCGAACATGCTTTGTTTATGACTGTAAATGATCAATAGTGGATGATTTTGGGAGGTCTACCATTTTTAAGAAACCCACATAATAACCATTTGTACGCCAGGCGTTCCCTGGTTATCTATGGCAAGGTAACTGGAAGTGTAGGGCTCAAGTTGCGCAACTGCTTCAAGGGTAGCAACTATGGAGGCACCGACTGTGACAGCCCACCTGGCAGAGGATAACTTGCCAGTTTGATGGTACAGCAATGGCAAGTGCTTCGGAGAAGTGCAAATATTTAGTTACTGATACTGAAATAAGAAGTAACAAGATGATAACCACTATCTAGTGACTACTGGTTATAATAAACTGGATGTTTAATTTCTAGTTACTTTTTTAATCTCTCAGAAATAACAAGAAGTGGCTATGTTATTAGAGCAAGAGGTGACTAGCCACTAGTAAAATACCACAGTGGTAATTATCAGTGACAAGTGATAGTTACTGAAAACAAGATAAAATAATCACTTCATGCTATCACAGCAGTAATCATCACTGGTCACTAGTTATTAGTAATGAGCAATAATTATATCTGAAACAAAAATAGTTATGTAATGAACATGACTACTATTTTTATAACTATAAAGTTATTATCAACACTATAAATAAGTCAATCACCAGAACTCTAAAGTCTCAAGCTCCTGCTCCTGGTCCGGTGCCCTGAACAGCGACCTCGGAAGCTGCCAGCACCGGTCCTTTTCTCGGATCTTCTCGTCTGCCGCACGCTCGGCCTGGCCGAGGGGACCGGTCCGGGGACCGGAGCATCACCACTTGAAGCAGCTTGGCGAAGATTCCCAGAACTTGGCTTCATGACTCTGGCATTAAGGGTGAGGGGTTGGGGTTAGATGATCCATGGTATGTTTACCTACCTTGAGGTTGAACTCATTTGCTTCCAGCTAACATTTGCCATGCTGATTCTGCCGTGCCCAAGTCACAAGCAAGTATAAGTATTTTACATTCACTGAATATGTAATCCAATGCCTTTTGGAATGTCAAAACAGAAGGAGGTGCCACAGTGGACACCGTAGATCATGGAAACGCCTAGTGACCCAATGACTAGGTAGCACACCCTCCTATTACAACCAACCGACCAACTAAGATTCTTGGCACATCTCAACCGTGCCCCCTTTCCCACATCCTCTTCTCTTGCATGTGCCAATAACGCGGACATGGCCGCACCATCTTCTCCATCTGCAACCTGACGGATTTTTTGTCTGGATCGAGAAAGGAACAGGGAGTATTTCCGCCAAAAAAGGTGGTACAAACATGTTATTCCACAAAAAGTGCTAAACACTAGCAGCTACATAGGCGGGCGGATTGAGTCACAAATGCGTATTTTGGCGACCCGGTGATTTACACAAAATATCAACCATGGTTGCACCTACCATGAATAGAGGCTGTCAAACATATTCCTAGCAACAAACTCTCAGGGTACACAAACTATAGATATGTGTATATATAGATGTGTATACATGATATACGTGTATATGTAGAAAAAATACTTTGTGTATGCCTGGATGTGCACAGACATGGCAGTGAATCCAAGCCGTCTCATGATGTATAAGAAGGAAATCCCTAGTTGTTATTCTAATGATACCCTTTAAAAGGGTTGTCTACATAAGCATACAAACGCAAACAAATTGTCAAAGGATAAATGAGTGAAGAAATATGGCGCGATGTCCATAGTGGTACTTCCCAAAATTTCCCAAATTGATGCTTCCACTATCACTACTGGATGGTTGAGGGTCACGTTCACCACTGGATGGTTGAAGGAAAATACTATTTCTGGAGAAACCCATACACCTCTCCACTGACATCAAACTACCGGTTCAGTTGGTGCAGAATCCAACACAAGCCACAAGAGTTTGCCAACATATTTGAGTAACCAGTAGCTCACCAAGAGTAGCCATGAATGTCAAATACACAGATACTATTGGCTGTTCAAACGATACTGCAACAAGGGGAACCTCTGACATGAAACATGGCGTATGTAGTCTCCTATGAAGTAACTTCAACGCCTGAGGGAACATTGACATCACCACTGCCGCCACTGCCGCCACCACCACCACCACCCTCGACCTTTGGAGCATTTAAGTTTCTTCAAGTAGGGTTTCCGGGAATGTTTGCACAAAAGGAAATCAACCATTGCTATGGTTCAGTTGATTCATGATAGTAAGAACGTATTTGTAGCAATTTGTTGATTCACTAACCATTTCGGACTGACCATCGTCAAAATAATGAAGGAAGCATTGCTCACCAGTTTTCGCTCGTATCATTAACCAGCAACAAGTACCTTGCAAGCAACAACTGACAACCAGCCAGCAGTGGGCTGCCATGTTGAGAAGGGGCCTCCTTGGTTGCCTGCATTTTCTTGGCCCGCTCTTGAATCTCTTGTTCCATGCTGGCCTCGCAGATGCGACAAACGGGGCGTCCCTCAGGGAACCAGCGGCTCTGGTGGATCATTCCCGGGAGGTCCAGCTGGAAATGATGGTCAAGAACGATTCAGGCTTGGGCAATAAACAAACAGAGCAACTCAGTAAACAAATAGATGTGAACTCACAAACGTTCAAAAATGCATCAAACTGCCTTCAAAAAATACATAAACTGAGTGAAGATCCTGTCGATGAGTGGCTTTAGCAGTTCCCAAACAGAATCACAAGGCTTGACCTACCATGAACATACATGTGTCTTGTAGTAGCGTGTGTATTAATATGTGAAACAAATAGGAAGATATGTGTAAATATCTATATATATACATATAAACATGATAGATGCCTTCATACACACATTTACCATGTACTACCCATGGACAAGCCAAGTACTAGTATATACAAATCATCAGCTACAAGTTGGCATATTACACTAAACGTAGACACAAAAAGTGTACTCATCCGGCTCCACACAACTGGCAAAGAAGTCAGAAACCCAAAGGAGTTGAGGCGTACATGGATTAACAAAAAATGGTATTGACACGGTAGGGATGAACCCATTGCAGTTGAATCAGTGCACCTTTCCGCGTGAAAAGGCATCTGGGCTAGCTCATGTGGTGATTTCTCAAGTCATAGGAGTAACTCTACATCATCCGTCACTAGGCATTTAAAGTACAAGTAATAAACCAACCATGGCTTGAGGGTCCCCTGTGGCTTGAGATGCCGCCATATACTTGGTGTATCCCTACTATTGCTGTTTGTTATCCCTTATTATCAAGTATCATCATTTGTTATAACCCATATCAGTGATACTTGGTTGTATCAACTATCACTCAAGCCACAGGGGACCCCTATATTGTTGTTTATTATCCCCTATTGGATGGTTATTATCCTACCTTATTGGTTGGTTAATATTGACCCATAGCCTTATCAACTACTGTATCATCCGTGGTTATAACCCCTATACTGCAATTCCCCCCTACAGGTGGTATATCACCTATGATTAACCATGTACTTGGTATAACATATCCCCTTAGAAACCTCCTTACTAATGGAGTTATAACAATAAATTATCAACAATTAACAACTATCCCCTATTATCAACTATCAACTATCCCCTATAACCCCTATCATCCCCAGTAGTTGGCATCATCCCCTGGGAGTTGAACCACTCACTCGCCTTCAAGGCTTCGAGCTCGGCAGCCAGCTCCTTCTCCTCGCCAGCGGCTCGCAACGGAGCCGGGTCGCGAGATCCAGCTGACGTCGTAGCGAATCATGGTTGAAGCAGCTATACTTATATATATATATATATATATACAATCCAACTGCTGCTACTGTCCATGCCCAGTGCACGAGCTGCTGTTGTGATTTTGACAGCTGTGTCTCGGTTTGTTTTGCTGCATGCTACGGACCGTTGCATCAACGCTTGAAAAGGATGCAATCAGTCCAATGGCCTATCACTTTACATGCCATTGGAAATGGAAAAGGAAATCTTTGCAACACCCTCACCTTAAGGCGGAGGGCTGGCAACGGGTGAAAAAGGGTGAAAGCTTGAGGGTTAAATTGCGGGCATTCCCAACCACATGCAATGGGATTAGAACCCTGAAGGAGGCACAATCCAACTGCTGCTACTGTCCATGCCCAGTGCACGAGCTGCTGTTGTGATTTTGACAGCTGTGTCTCGGTTTGTGTTGCTGCATGCTACGGACCGTTGCATCAACGCTTGAAAAGGATGCAATCAGTCCAATGGCCTATCACTTTACATGCCATTGGAAATGGAAAAGGAAATCTTTGCAACACCCTCACCCATACTGCCATGCAATCTAGGATCTGGAAAAAAACCGCTACCTAAGTCGGGTATTCAGTATGGATACCAGTCGTCGCTTGGCCTTCTCAACGACTGACTTGCGGTGAGCAGGCACAAACTTCCAGGCACGTTGTAGGAGGCCATGCTTCTCATACCGATTCACTGAACTCTTTGCTGCCCATCTGCCACGCTTCTGGATGGCTCGAAGATCTCGACGTCGATGGCATGCATCATTGCTTGCACTGCTGTGACGGACGATGTGAGGGAGAACAACTGCTGCTGAGTACTCAAGATCATCACAAGCTTTGTGGAGAGCACGTTCATACTGGGCAAGGCTGACTCCTGGGAAGAGCCGGCTTGAAGTGTGCCTATAAAGGTAGTCCATCACTTGGCCCATCCACTTTCTCTCGGGGATATCACCGAGGAGAATTGAGTCATCTGCTTTGCCAGTCTTAGAGCGTGCCTCCATCTCAGCTGGGAAGAGTATGAGCCCCCAGCAAGCTCCCATCGGCTCCACAACATTGTCCCAAGTCAGTCCTATGGCTTCACTGGGGCGAAGACATCCATCGAACTGCACAAGCAAGAGGCACATCAAGTCCAGTCTGTCAACTGCTAACTGGGCCGCCACGTCGAAAATGAGTTCCTCCGGAACGGGCAGCTGCATTGATCCCGGCTTCAACTTTCTCCAGCTAGCCAGAGTTTCTTTTGCGTTGGGCAGGAAGAGTGCCTTAGGAATCTGGCACTGCAGCAGTTGAAGCCCATAGATGAGGTATGACCCCACCCGAGGCTCAGCTCCTTCTCGCTCATGCATGTAGGTCATGTACTTGACAACTACCGAATCCAGGTTGCCCGATCTAACTCTCAAGCGCTGTTGCCTAGCCCATGAATGAAACTGTGCTATCTGTCTATGATACTGATCCAGAGTCTTCTGAGATACCCTGGAAGCTCGCATGCGAACCGCTGCTGGCAGAGGCTTGTTCTGCAAGTCCACAAGAGGGGGTTTCTTAGGTTTAGCTGGGCCGAGGATAGCCGGACTCAAAGTTCTCGCCGGCAAGTCGACGGGCCTCCTCTTTAGTGTGCTGGCCGAAGACAACACCCTCTTGGATGTAGGCCTTTGCTGCATTGGTTGTGATGGGGCCAACATAGTCGGCGCCCTGGATCCCCTTCGAAGCCACCACTTTGCCCCTTCGTCGAGAGGCTTCCCTGAGCTGCTCATCGAACCAGCTGAGGTCCTCACCATTGCACTGCCTGAAGGAATCCAATGCCAGATCACTGACAATCCCAGACCACTGTTTGATCAGCTGCTGAGAGTACGCCCCAGCAGTGGTGGTTTTGTTCTCATACACCCAGCGGTTGCCACGCTTCACTTTCCAGCTGCCACGAAGTTGCTCATGGCGGTGCTGGTGATCGCAACGTTTGGCCAGTTCTAAAAACTCAGGTCTATTTGTAAGTATTGCAGTGCTTTTCCGGTATGGGGCTCCAAACATGCAAGCATCAAAAACGACTAGGTAACACCGAGGGTCTTTGAGGAACTCAGCAATGGGGTGAAATTTCCAAAGGAGGGATCCCCAGGGGTTTTCCAGTGTAAAGGCAATGTTCTTCTCCAAACATATGCGAATGAGGACTGCTGAAAATGCTGCCAACTGTACTCCCAGGAGCTCCCGTCCTCGAGCCCTAGCCGCATTCTTGATGGAATGGCGAGCCCTGCTCCAAACTGTGCATGGTGTACCCAAGTGCAAATACCATATAAGGGACATAGAGACCAGTTGTATAATATATTGTTGAGTAGCAATACGTGAAAGGTCGTGATGGTGTCCATGATGAATATCCAATGCGGTCAACGTGCGAAGTCCTTTACGTCGAAGAGAAGTTGAAAGTCCCCCCAAACCAGAGAACAGCTCCAAACAGTGTTTATGACCAGGTTGAAGGGGCTTGGCAGCAACCACGGGGTCAGTGTTGATGGATCCTTGCTCGAAAGAGTGTGCAGTAACATGCCTGCCCAAGATTCCACTACCACCATCCTCGCGACGTGCCAGCTTCTTACCCCCAGGATCAAAGGCTCGTGAAGGAGCATCTGCGACATTGTATTGAGTCCGAATATGACGAATTCTCCAGTTAAAGCGACATCCAAATACATACCCACATGCTCGTCTACATAGGTTGTTCAGCAGTGTTGATGATGACCGCCCCTTCTCAAAACATAAAACTGTAACCAGGTTATCACCCAGAGAAAACACAACCTTGCCCATGTTGGATACACTACGTGCCCATCTTCTCAGTCCCATGAGCAACACCCTTCCCTCTTTGCCGTTGATGTGTTCTTTTGTGAACTGCCAGCGACCTGAAGAAATCAGAGTCCATCGGCTGCTATCGTGCCACACATCTCGGACAGGGGGATGTGGTGCTGCTTCCATCACGGTACTTGGCTTGGACTTGGGTTCACCAAAGAGCAGTCGTCTTCGCGAAGTCAGTCGTCGGGGCTCCGCCGATTCGATCTTCCGCTGCAGCTCTTCCCCAAACTGAGTCTGAAGTCCCAAACTCCGCTGAGCTGAATGGCCCAACGAATGGAGACCCTCCATTGCTTCATCATCTTCCGGAAGGTCGGCATAGTCAACCACCCGGCCATCCAGGAACCTCCACTTCTCCCTGAACTTGATCTCCTCGCCAATTTCGGAGGAGCTTGCCTGAGTAGCCATCAAAGCGAAGCCATAGGACGAGGAATCACCCAAGTGCACCGTCTCAGCTCTTGTCGCCGTGAGCTCATGCTCCACCAAAAAGATGAGCCCCATGATCTGACGAAGCTCACGACGAACATTGGGCCACATAGGCGCACGACGCCCCAGGTTCAAAGCCGAAAACTTGTAGACGGCTGACAGGCAAGAAAGTCCGAGGCGGTTCCGCTGGAAGAAGAAGTTGGTGTGACCAAGCCACACCCGAAGTAACTCACCAGAAACCCGCTTCCTCTTCAGGATGGCCTTGGTGGCCAGGTAAAGCCGCCATGCTCTCGAAGACTTGTTCCTCAAGGTGACCTTCGACCCAAAGCTAAACTGGAGCCCCAATGACTCCACCTCCGCCTGGCCCGCAGGGTCTGTAACTTCGAAAGGGATGCCCAGCCTAGAGAACTGCTGGGCTATGCTGTCCATGGTCTCCGCAACTTGGTTTCCGCAGGCGCCCACAACGTTGATGTTGTCAACGTAGACCCCCACCACTGGACCCGACTTGACATCAGGGCAAGGAAGCTTGTCTCTCAAGAAGCGATCCTTGCCAAGTCCAGATCCAAGCTGCGATTGGTGAACTATTGCTTCGTTGGCCAGGAATAATGCCCACGACCAACCCATTGCCATGCCACCAAATGCGAACCACAGCTGCTCATCCTCCGAAGGTTGAACCATGGAGCCAGTGAGGTCGTCATAGATGAAGTTCACTGGAAATCCAAGCTTCCTGAGGTGCGACACCGAAGCTCGGTCATCGGTGCAGAAGTACGCCGCCAGAGGTGCTACCGAAAAGTTATAAAAACAGTCGCCCACGTCGCCTGCAGCCATCGAGAACGCCGGCATCTCCATGACTTCCCCAACCCCATCAACAAAGTCGGCAAAGTCGAGGTCCATGAAGCCAGCCGGAGTGCTCAAAGATGTGCAAGGTGGTCGCTGTTGCTTGGCATTGGCATCCCTGGCATCCACAATCAAGCGTTGCATTCCATCCTTCTTGGCGACGGTGAAGAAGGCAACTCTCCCCTTCCTCCGCCTCCTGAATGTGAGGAGTCCTGACCGCTCCAAAGCCCAATAAAGCTCAAGCCTCCGCGAGAAACTTGAGCGAAGCCCTGGATCCCAGTAAGGTTCGACCGGGTCAGAGCTTTCCATGTCGGTCTCGAGCTCGGCAGGGGACTTCTCGATGAAGTGCTGATAGTGCTTGACATAGATGCCCACCTCAGGAGGGAGAAGGTCTTCGACGGGTTTGACTTCCAAGCGTCGATGCAAAATCTTGATCTTGTCCAAGTCGGTAGCGACTAAGTGAGCAGCCTCCTGCGAATACAGGTTCGACTTAGCAGTCATCTGCCGAAGGGCCTCATCAGCATCTAAGTCAGGTGGCCCTCCATGACTTGCAATCCTCCGCCAAACATCCTCCATGATCCACTGCTGCACGGAAGTCAGGGGAAGATCTGAATTAGCTGTCTGAAAAGGAACTGAAGCGAGGTCATTCAATGTCTTGAAGGAATGGTCCACCCGCTGTCTCAGCTCTTGCACCGGGTCCCTCCTCTGCTGTGCTGCCCATGTCAAACGGGGCAAAGGGAAGGGCTCCCCATGCTTCCGGTCCGTGGACCGAAAACGAATTCCGAAGTCATCCCATGCACCGGCCATGTTGTAGAGGTCGACAAGGAAAAAGTTCCCCTGGCCAGCCAACCCCTATCGGACAGCTAGGCTACTTGTTCCCACCGGCCCCTTGAGAGCCGGAAGCACCATCTTCGCCGCCCTTGCCCTTGCCACCCTTCTTCTTCTTCTTGTTCTTTGCTCTCCGCTTCGAATCGCCAGGGCCATCATCATCCGTGTCATCATCGATGTCGTCCTTGCCTTTGCCACCACGGGTTTTGCGCTCCTGGCGATAGAGGCGCTCTTGCTTCCAGATGCTGGCCCTTTCTTTGAGCCTGGCAGAGACCCACTCATTGAACTTGCTTGTAGAAGCTCTGCCATCGGGAAGGGTAGCCGTGCCTGCCACAATGTCCAATCCTGAATAATCAGGCATCGACGGAGATCTCTCCACCGCCAATTCAGTCTGGATCAACCAGCGGCACAAGGTCTCCCCTGCCGCAAGAGAGCTGCAGTCCACCTGGTCATACGAGTGGAGGAGCCGAAGAACTTCGCATAGGTTCCGATGCACATGTGCCGAAGAGCTCCTTCCAGAAACACCTGAGAGTCTCAACCACTCAGCATGATAGCTGAGAAAATTGCCAGGGCCAAGCGACACGTTCTCGTGCAGCTCCTTTGAAGACCTGACCCCAGCTATGGGAAACTCCTTGTCCTCCGCATTGTGCATCAAGGCCACCGCCGCTGTGAGCTCCAAACGCCGCTTCCCGGCGCTATCGCGGTGGTCCCCCAGTAGTCGAAGATCTCCAAGCTCCTTGCCCTTCTTGGCTTTCCACTCATCAAGGTCGCGCATGGCCACCTTTTCCACAAAGAGCTCCTCATTGTCACGAAGAACCACACCTTTCGTGGTGAACCCAACTCCAGTAGCTTCTGTAGCCATAAGCTGGGCATCCACCACTTCCCCAAAGTTTGAATGAGATGGGTCGGCAATGACCCATCCAACCGTATCCAGCTCATCAATGGCACCCTCACCCAAGATGGCTGCCATCACCAGCGACTGCCTCTTGAAGTTTGCCACCGAAGCTCGGGAGATCGGGTCGTGGGCATAGATCTCATTCTCAATGTCCTGAGGAAAAGGCATGGACCTATCCAGCACACGATGGGGCTGGACCGCTAGGTTGTGTCTCTGGAACTCCAGGTCAGGTGTGAGCGTGATCCAGTCCCCTGCATCAACTCGATGAAGGAGAATCCTGTGGTGCCATGTCAGTCCATTGGGATCATGAGGATATGACACCAAAACCTGCACTTCCGGAATGTCCAGAGTCAGAGCCATTGGTCAGCTTCTTTCTATCTGAAGGGCGCTTTGGTCCAGTGCGCACTGCAATACCAGTGGATGCCAGGCTCGAGGGAGACTGGCTAGGCTCGCTTGCACTTGCAGGCTCTGCAAAATCCAGAGCTGGGAGACTAAGGTGGATTTTTGGGGTTTTCAGCTTTGGGTAAAAGATCAACCCTAGCACAACCACCAAAACCAAACCCAGTCCTCGCGCAATCCACCGCCAGAGATACAGCTCCCAGTCGCACGAGGAGCAGCCACCCTCCAAGTGCTGGACCAAGATCCGCAGTTGCGCCACCTCCCCTCGAAGAAGCTCTGCCTCCGAGAGAACCAGCTGTGTGGTGGTGGGGCGTCTCCAATCGAGCACCACCGCCAGACCAAGCGCCCACCCAAGATGGCTCCACCACATCTAAACGAGGTGAAAAAGGGTGAAAGCTTGAGGGTTAAATTGCGGGCATTCCCAACCACATGCAATGGGATTAGAACCCTGAAGGAGGCATATATTTATTTATTTTTTTTGCTAATAATCATGACATTTATACCTCTTGTAAGTCATGTCTGTTTAATGATTTAAATTAGATTATCCATTATGTTGGTTGATGATATTAGCTGAACGCATCTCTTAAATGCTATTCATGGACATTAAGAATGGGCAATAAATATGCATGTATTTATTGAAGATTATACAGGATGAACAACCAACCATCGTTCATGATGCTGAACTACCTTATGAACGAGTACCTAACAATTATGGTGGTTCACTAGTAGGTAAATAAGCAAGAATTAAAAGGGACATCAAGAGCCAGAATCATCAGAGATCCAACTACTGCAACAGCATCACCCACCCGTGATGGTAAATCACCAGAGAAAAGCAGGTCCAAGCACGGCGGTACCCCATGAACGTTACAGCCAAAAACAGGCAATCAAATGTGTGTTTCCTCTATCATTTCTGCCTTGGGAAAACCGTTCCCGCTTGGGATCTACAGAAAGAACTGCATGGAACAAACATCACCTGGCACTCGGAATGTCCAAAAATACTCCTGAAATCTGAGGCGAAACAATCATCATCACCACCAAAACTTTCCAAACAACTCAGCTGCCGAATCACCTCAGTTCAACATGTCTGAAAGAAAAACCTGTGGCATTTGTGGAAAAAGAACCTGTACGAAATACAAAAAAAACACCAACAAAAACATGTTTTTTTTCTGAAGATGAAAGTCATTTCAAAAAAACGCCTGGTTTCTCCAGACATCCCATCCCTGATCAATTAACCATCCCTATCAAAAGTCTCAACTCCTCACAGCTCCGTGTGGCGCTCCTTGGCCAAGGCCGCCTCTTTGGCCTGTTCCGCCAGGTGCTTCTCCTTGTCGGCCTCCAGGGCTTCGGCTTCCGCGGCGGTGGCCTGTTGATGCGCCTGGAACGAAACGGGACGACGGGGCGACAGGACGACTGTTGCGGTTGCCGGTGGTTCCATGGGTGGGTGAGATATGGTGGATGAGATATGGTTGGTGGATATGGTTGGTGGATATGGTGGGTGAGAGATGGTTGGTGAGATGGGTGATGTTGAGCAGCTATTGGTGCTTGATGATTGATGGTTGAGAGTTGATTGATTCATGGTGATTTAGCCCGCAACCATGATGAAGATTGAGAAGTAATGGTCCACAAACAAAGAACGTTGGTGGGTTGAGCGAACTGGATGAACAAGGCAGCAAACATTCCAGATAGTGTTCGGCAACAAGAGTGTTTCTTCTTCTTCTTCTCCTTTGTCTTGAAGTAATTAGTTCACATACCTTCTGAGGAACCCTGGAAATAGGCAATACACAGTTTACCAGGATCATCCATGAACAGATGGGTAACTTTCCCACTGGTTGATTTGCCAGCGGCCTCTTCCACCACGGTCAAAGCATCCTCGGACAGCCAAAGGCTCAATGAAAAATGCCCAGGCCGCACCATTTGGGGGTTGCCTACCCCAACTTCCACCAGCACCGGCACAGGAAATGAGAATGTGAATTGATCAACATATCGTGGATGGGTTTGACTGTTTGACATTATGACACTGATCTGATGGCTTTCAGGGTTATCTTGTTTCTGCAGAAGATACCAAATTGCAATGTCAACATCGTACAATTCATTCCTACTGAATATACAGTAGTCATTAGCAAGATATTGTTCGCGCATCAAATCTACATATATATATATATACATGTTTTGCAAATGCCAGCAACATGATATGAGTGGGTAAATTTTCGAACATGTGCATCCTGAGCTGCAGTGACCAGAAATTGCTGCGGCTCACAATGATTGATTGACTACATCATATCGCAACAAAAACAGCCAGGAACATATCAATTTATTATATAATACTGTACTTCACAATCTTAAGGCTGAGCATTGTTCAAGTGCTGCAGCTGGTGGCTACATTATCCATCTTTTCCTGATACTCGTTGGTCATACGCAAATTCACCGTGAATCTTTGTGGTTCCAAAGGGAAACGAGGCAACACCGTTTTGTCTCGCCGCGCCCCTAGCAACTGGAGACTCACGAAAAAACTCAGTGCCACTTTCATGACCATACAGGGGGCGGGCAATTCACATCAAACAATTGAACATGTCTCTTGTTGTTGGGCTTGCTTGTCGGCTAATAACATCTACAATGAACAATTATTAGGAAGCACTTCACTAGAGCTGGTCCTTGTGATTGGTGAAGGTCAACCATCCTTACCGAGGATTCACCATCGGACCATCAATCATTTATCAAACCTTGGTATATAACTGTTGTCCTCCACACTTGATTGTTAAACCTTAGTAGCCACTTCTGACCATTAAATGTGAGGCATAGATATCATATAACATAAGCAAATGCATATACACAAGCCATACTGAATTATTTCAAGTCGTTGATTAGAAGCCTCCTAAGTATAATTACATCAATCATTAGATATATGTAAGTAGACATATCTAATAGAATATAGAGGATAGTAGCATATACATCAGTATCTGTGTGACACTGCAACAGTACGTCATGAACCCTGGTCGCTCCTACTGTAACATAGAAACCAAATTCCCGGTGGCGCACGGTCCTGCGTGGCTCCACGGTAGCCGAAGGCCTGTGGGCACATGGACAGTTTCCTTAAAGCCATGGGTTATAGTAAAATGATGCTGGATTGGTTGATAACCACTATGCTCAATGATGGTTGATGATGGTTAATGATGGTTGAAGCAATATAGACTATGGATGATAGTCATTATCAATTGATGATCATTGCTGGTTGCTCCTGATTAAGTAAGGTTATAATTCCAATATAATTGAGAATTAACGCTGGTAAACATGATGGCGATGACCTGATGAACTAATGTTTAATGCATGGGTAACTCATGGGTGAAATTGAATGGTGCCTAATGGTGATTGACTAATGACTAAGAGCCACATTTCACCAAAATGATGGAGGTGACGAAATTCCAGGTGAACAATGTTTAGTTCATTATTATTGATGGTTACTTGGTGGCAAATTAATGGTTCATAATGATTAGTTGAACATGGTGGAAAACAGTTAATGGCGTTCAATGGTGAAGTGATTGTGGGAGATTGTTACAGTAAGGGTAGCGGTGGTGAACGGATGTCACTATCGCCAAACACATATCTACACAAGTAGGTACTGTCAACACACGGTGAAACGATCGGCTAGTCATCGTCGAGCATTGTGAACGATGATCAATACTGTCCAATAATCCTTCCCAGTTCCTAATCCTTCAGGTTAACCAACAGCTGTTCCTCAAGCCTTCAGGTAATATGTTAACCCACAGGTCCATGATTGGTGTCCAACAATCGTTCCGGGAAACTAACCTGGAAATGGAAAATGCAATAATTCTATATGGTTTACCTATGGTTTACCTATTGAAAATGGTAATTTCGAATGACTTTAGCCATTGAAATGGTGATTTCTGTTGATTTTTACCTATTGAAAATGATGATTTCAAATGGTTGTACCCGTTGAAAATTATGATTTCTACTGGTTTTACAGTTTGACCTTGTGAAAATAATGATTTCGAGAGTTTTTGCCTAGTATTTCTAATGGTTCTCTATTGAAAATGATGAATTCTACTGGTTTTATGTATTGAAAGTTGTGATTTCGAACTTCCCGGACATCCCCTTTCGAGCTTCTCAAAGGATTGGTTTGAGCCTTGCTGGTACTCCAAAAGCTGCAGTTCCCAAGCTATGGCAACGATCACAGGATTGCTTATGTGGTGGCTTTTTATATAAAGGTTTTAACCATTGATAAGGGGATGATGATCATCAATATAGATTATATGAGGCGTTTATTAAGATTAGGAAGCCCCCGAAATGGTTGGCTTCTTAATATGAATGATTATTATGGGATGATTTGTGGGTACTATGCAGGGTGCTCACCAAAAGAACAAAAACTCAAGCGATCCCCGGTGACTCAAACTACACGCACCCTTGTGTGCACCATCCTCACGTGCCATCTAGAAGATAATGCCTCATAGACTTCTGTTGAGCAGACAAGATCAGGCAAGCGTCCACCAATTGAAGAACAGCTGCCACCGTTTTTCCACTTGTTGATTGACATCTCAAAAATGCAAATGATCTACAAACTAGCTGGATGGATGTTGATTTCGGAGTAAACCCATCCATAAACCTACCTAGACCTGAATGGTTCATTCAAGCTACTCTTGGGGGTGGCTTGACATTGGATATGCCAGACTGAAACTACCAACATTGATGATATCAGTGGTGCTGACCCATAGGCCTTAGCCATGCAGCTCGAAGATTGGTAGAAGCCCCCAGAAAAGAACCAGCAATCGTATTGCAGGTCACATTTTGCTGGTGACTTCAGATTGCAAGCGGTGAGTTGAAGTGTCATCAAGACTGCATATGTTTTGCACAACCAATTATCATGGTAAATGCTGATGTTCTATTACTAATGCTCAATGATGTTTGATAGTGAGTTGTAAATATGCGTAAATGATATTTGACCCAGGTGGTCAATACTATCAGCAGCAACATGCACATCAACAAAGAACATGATGCATATTCCAAGGCACGTCATTTACGGCTGCTAACACCTGGATCCATTGAACAATCAATAGGATTCTCCAAAGTCCGCTTAATCTCCTTTTCAGGGTTCCATAAATGATGGTAGCGTATACTGGTTGGTGGTGGAACCACCCTATGAAAAATATTAGTCAACCAACCATTTGTTATTGTTAATGCTGGCAGCTGGGAAAATAGAAACATGTCAATCAAACCACCAACCAGTAGTTGAACTGAACCATTATTGTTAGTTACTATCCATACTATTAACCAGTATAAAAGGTTATATCCCCTAAAAAAAACATCGGTAGCCTAGGATTTCCCGCTACACATCGACCACCATCCAGGTCTCTTTGCCTGCGAATGTCTTCGGGCAAAGGTTCCCATGGCCTGTAGCCAGGGTCAACCGCAGCACCACCAGCAATGGAAAGGTCCGAGGATCCGATGGATGGGGGCCCGTTACCTTCAACATGCATAGTATTGTTGAGGGTCAGGTTTCCCCAGATAGCCAGAATGGTCACAGAATTGGTGGATGCAGTAGTCCGGGGTCCCACAAGGTATGGGCATACCTACGCACTGTGCGGTTGACTCTTGGGATGTACAAGGATAACATTTTGTTCGTTGTGAACAGGCAAAGAAAGCCACTTTTAGGGATCCTGGTGACCTTCGCAGTCAAGGTCAATGCAAAGATTTAGCATGATGCATGAAGCATCTTGCAACAATACCCAAAATCCAACAAGTGCCAAACAACTTTCAAGAATCATCAGAGACCAAAGCTGATATCTGGGCTGCTGGTTTGTTCCCAATCGCTCCTACAAAGGTGTAGAACTAGATACGCGTCCAGCCGCTCATTGCTCACCACTGCCAGGTGGTCCCTATCTCTCACTGCTTGATGCGGCTCCTCGATCAAACTGTGTTGGAAACCAACCAACCCCGTTGGGTAACCACCACAGTAGTGGACATTAATGGATCGTATGGAAGGTAATGGATATCAACTATTATCGGATATTGATCAATCATAGTGATTGATCAACAGGTGATTAATCATCAGTACCGGATATCCATGGCACATCCACACGAATCAACCACCTGCATTTGATGGTCGCAAGCTATTTAAGCTCAAATGGAGGTGATTTATGAACAAACAGATCTACCACTCACCGTTGTTGTTGGTAATTCTTCCCTAATTATCGCCAGTATTCATCATGATGAACCATACATATATAAATCAACGATTGATCAACCATTGTAGATGACGAACCACTAGTTGTTCGGTCACCTTTGGCGCCCCAAGGGCACGGTCGCTAACCCATCGCCACGGTCAGGCCGCCTCTGTGCCAGGGCCATGGATCGTTTCCTGCGCACGGGAGCTCGCTTACGGGATGCATGATCCCGAAAAATGGTCGATGCACCAAGGGGATGAGGAAACCATGAGGACTGACTCATAGATAACATATGCAACAACTACTTTTCAGGGGATGAGGGAACCACGTAACCATGAGGACTGACTCATAAGACAAGGAACATAAGCAAATTGTTGTAATTTCAACTTCCCGGACAACAAGAACTGCACATGAATCAACCCGCAGGATCAACAGAAGACACGCAGTGATCCTTGTAGATAGTCTGGTACCCACGTCATTGCAGTAGACAAGTGAAGCAACTGAAGGCATTCAGTTCAGCGCATATAAGTACCTGTGTGTGCACAAAGATCTAGGAACGTAACAAAAGACTAGGACCTGACAAGGAAATTCTAATCTGCAGGTGTATGAACATCGACCTACGATTGTTATCATTGACACTGGTCACATAGGTTTAGATGCATCGGTGAAAAGCTCGTGTGAATAATGATCATTTCAACCTCCAACAACTAGGTCCCGACCACTGCAATATATCACTACTCAACAAAATACTAATCAATCAACGACTTTGATATCATCAATCAGCAAATTTGAAATCCTAAGGACATATAAAAACATACCATCTATAAACCACTCAACAATAACACAAAGTGACTGAAACCATTATTGATCAAAGTGGTGCTCCCACAAGTACCGTCTTTTTCTATTGCTCAAAGTGGTGCTCCCGCAAGTACCGTCTTTTTCAACAGGGACTCTGCTAGTCTTCCCGGCAAGATCCATGCTGAACATCCGGAACGACAGGTTGCCCAACCTCAAATCATTATCGTATTTGGCTGGTAGCATTCAGGCTTCTGAACAAATGCTTCCAAATTTCCAACTTCGACAACCATCATATTTCAATATGTTTTTTGTCAAAGGCACCACCATCGAGATACCAATTTCCTCAAAAAAAAGGCAGCTTGAAGCAGCGACTCGAAATTAAAAGTGACTCCAAAGGCTGGTTTCCAAACTCAACAGCGGAGTGCAATCGATGCGGCTGGTTGAAGTGACGTCGTCGAGGTTGATGTTCAAGTGGTGCAGCTGGTACTGGAGGATCCAGCTCGACATCTGGTTATCCCAATGACCCAGCTCGTTTCTAGCTCTTCACCAAGGATGGGCCCTGCAGCCCGATCAGCATCAAACATCAACGGGCATTCACCATACCATCATCATTAATCATCTACGAGTCTTCATCATTCATCATCTATGAGCCTTCACCATTAACCTTGTGCAGTATCAGCCCATCACTTACCAATCCAATGATCTACCTTGGCCTGCCTGCGATCGATGAGACTGCGAAGACTGTGACCGATCCTGGGGCAACCTTGCAATGGCGGAGCGACAGCAGGTAATATATGATTGAAATCCCAGCTAATCAATGGTTAATCAATGTTTAATCAAATATTATTTGATGGTTAATCAATGCCAAATCAATAGTTGTGCCCAAACAGTTAAAAACGGTGAATAGTGGTTGGGAATGGCCAATGGACGATAATGGATCATAGCGCATGGTAGTTTATGATGGCTAACTGGAGCTGCAACTGGGAATGACTGGTTATTTGACACAGGTTATATAACCACTGTATATCATTTTCAATTACATTATCATAACTACATACTTATGGTTCATAAATGATAATGGCTGACAGGGGTTAATCATAGTCAGTGGGAATTCCATTTGCTAATAAACAAGCACGACTTTTGCCAAGTAGCTGGTGACGCAACCAGAAATATGTTCATGAACGACAACTTTCAAACAATGCAGAATCATGCGAACAGTTTGCTTGTCAGGTTGTTGTAGTGTGCACACCAGTTGCTGGATTGGCATCCTACCTGTATGTTTATAGGCTGTAACATAAGTTCAGGAATTTGATCCTCTTGCCTGTCTTGACACCCAAAATATGAAAGGAAGCAATTCCACCATGTTTTCTAACACAGGCACCCATGACACAGAATATCAATATACTGTAGATACTGTGTTCTACCGCTAGCATCAATGAGGTCTACATCCAAACAAACATGTAGGCATGTAATTGTAAATAATCTCTAAGCACTGGGAACTCTTACTGAGAATAACCAACAAGCAAATCATAGGATGTATGATGTGCAATTTTCCTCAAGAGCACATGGTGAGCAACGACAAATGATCTCAAATGATCACACAATTGTTGCACCGTCAGTTGTCACTGGCCACGGGAAAAAACAAAACAACGTAAGGGTGAACAAAAATACCGACCAGTGTATACAGGCTACAAATAACACTCATACTCATACTCATGATCAGGGTTACATGAGTGAAACACAATAATACTCTTTCATACCACTGATTCAACATAACGATGGTTACATCACTGATGAGGGTTCACTAGGTTACACCGGTCATTCACCTTCTCTGTGCCACCGCACTCTGTAAGCATGAAGTCCATGCCGATGAACTGTGCCAAAGAAGCGCTGGAGGACAAACAAACCAATGAAAAAACAACGTGGCCAGGGGATTTGACATATTCCCAACACCCTTGGCACCAAGAACAATAAAACAAGGAAGGGCTTTAGCAATCCCAAATGTGGTTATACCCCCTAAAAGGAAAGGTTTCGGGTGCCCATGGCATCCATGCGTACATATATAGATCGATATATATATATATTTATACATACATATGGGTGTATCATTAATTGTGCATGTACCTACTGTACGTACTCATGAACGTATGGAAGTGTTGACAAATGCACACGCATAATACATGTATATTCACATGTAATGATATGCATATGTGATCATAATGATTGTGTATATATGTTAAATAAATATATATATATATGTATATGTATTAGAAAGGTATACGTGTAATCTATATATATATGGATAGACAAAGCTATATCTGTGGGTCTATGCCTAAAGTCACCTGCAAATATGTATGTACAGCTGAAAAAGTAAACAGAAAAAAAACAGGTCTATTGCTTTCCATTTGCCTCTGAATTTCATAGCTAACCTGACACAAACCACCTGACAATGCCAAAGATCTAGGAATTGCTGCCTATCCAAATAAAGTTGTCACACAATCAACGTGGATGTGCAAGCTTGATGAACTTCGTGGACGTGTTCACTGGCATTTTTTTTCGGCTGACAATCCCAGCAGGCACTGGTGACAATTTGAAGGTATCGTTTTCTTTTAGATAACAACATGAATGCTTCTCGAAAAAGGGGTACCTCCAAATCATCCAACATGAATCCTTTGTAGTAACAAACGACCAGAATTCGGGATTCCCGGGGTCCCTATTTTGAGAAACCACCATGTAGATCAACAACTCAAGTGAGCCACTGACCTTTATTTGCTTCTTGACCGGCAGAGAATGGAGATCCAACAGTTTGTCGTCCCCCATTAAATAAAAACAGCAATGACACATTGTGGATCAGGATCAGAAAAAAACAGAAGCTTGCTCAGCTGCATCTGCACACGCCTCTTCTTTGGGCTTCTTGGACAACACCAGCCTGGGATTGATCCAAGGTCATCCCATGGGTCCTTGAATCTCACCCGGAAGGGCCCCGCACAACTTTGCTCAATCGGGGGACTCAGAGGTCCAGTGTGGTGCTGAGTTTTGCCTTTTTGGCGACTATGGAGGGATGCAGCGGCACTTGCAACACTTGCTGCTGGCCCCAAAAACCAACGTGCTGAGGCCGTCACAAGTGCTGAGGCTAGGCGGAGTTGACTCCCAAAGTCTTCATTCCCAGCTGATTATGATTGAAAATCACAGCAAAAGAAGTGATCGTCCCTGCCCCCTTGTGATGCTCTATCAAGAATCCACCCTACAAAAGCTGAAAATGACCTGTTGCTCATGTTCAACCAATTCTCTCAAACAAAAAATCATTGTGGGTATTTCAATAATGCCATGGTGAGCCATGGACGAGCCCCTATCCAAACATCCTGTCCGCTGTCGAGCTGCTCATCGGATACGCAGGAGAACTCGGTCTGCACCTGTCACAGGGCTGTTACAATTGCTTTAGTGTTGAGACCCTTAAGATCTGATTCATCCTTAATTAACATGCTTGAAAATATGGTGCACATGTGTGACATGCAAGCAAGCACAGAACCCCAACACGGAAAACAATGAGACAGAACATGGTGTAAAGTCATGGCAGCAACAAAGCACATGCTCAGAGCCAAAGAGGGTTAGGGACGAGCCTCCCTGATTTTGTTAATATCATTTCCAGAATGGATGTTCATCTTCTATCCTCGATACTTTACACCCGGCAGTCTATCAAATAATATCACATACTGTATCGATATGCAACAGCTGTCGACACCCCTCGCACCTACATGATCACACCGAATCACACCCCGGCAAAATCGGTTCATTTGAGCAGTTTCAGAACCTCTGCGTTGCTGCTGTCCACAAGTGAGGTATGCTTCAGCTTGGACCTCAACCCTCTTGTAAAATAGCTCAAATGAGCTGTTTTAGGTACTAAGGAGAAGTCCCACCATTCATGGATAGCTCCGCATTGTCATGTAGATATATATATATACATGTATATGTACCCTGTGATCCTTCAACCGTCTAATTAATAGCCTTCCAGGAAGAGTATAAAGTGTTTGTCAACGACTATCAATTGTATACCCTGCCCATCGTCTGCCTTTCACAGCACGGGCCAGCTTCAGGGGGTTCTGGATTGGAACTTGACACGCAATAGAGGGAGTTATCAGGATGCGCGGGTGATCCCACGATGCATTTGGTTACTTAGGTTGATGTCTTTCAATTCCTTGATCCAAATGATGTGGAACGAATCATCAGACGCAAAACTATGAACCAACCTTAAACAAACAGTAAAACGGACATGTTTGACGAAAAAAGTATACTCAAGTACTTTTTTTTGCTGTCGAGCCTGGGCACCCATATAGACACCAAAGAATACATTCAAAAAGATCGTGTTATCTCCAGGCCACATTTTTCGTGTCCCTCAATGGCTTTCTGGTTTCAGCTGGTGAGTTAGGGTTGAACCGATCAGCGATCAAGCAGCTCAACTGCTAGCGAAAATGAACAAGAGAACTGTACAGAATGAGCTGGAATCTGGCAGTGGGTCAAAAACCCGTACCCCTGGTTCCCCATCATTAACCATTGTTTTCCCTATTGTTACTGCTGATTATCCCCCATTATTGGTTGGTTAATATTGACCCATAGCCATGTAATTAATCGCCTTTGAGCCATGAGTAGCCTTTCTTGCAACGAACATCATTTTGATGTCGTTTGGAAGCTTTTGGTATGTAATTGTTTATTAAAACAGTATGTATATACTGTATATAACTGTATATATATATATATATACAGATAGATATAGATATAGATATAGATATAGATAGATACATAGAAAGATACATAGAAAGGATATAGAAAGGTTAATGTGGTATCTATATATAATTACAAACCTACAAACCTACATGCGTACATTCCTACATGCCTACATACCTATATACATACATCCCTGAATATCTATGCCGTGCATAGATACATGCATACCTCTGCATGTAAATCACGTACGTGACATACATTTTTGATAACTGTTGCATGTGTGAACTACATCTTCGGATTTGCATGAAGCTAAGTCAGAACTATGATGTCAGTTGTGTATATTTATGTGAACATGAAATGGATATCTGTCCCCAGTCTATCCGCATATGAAGTCATCAAGCCCACGGTGGCACCGTCTCATGGTGGCGAACGATGGAAATCCTGGAGTCCTGCAAGGAACATGTGACTCACAGCAAAAGCTGTCCTGATTTGGCCGACCTCAACCCATGTCAGCCCCCTAAACCAATTGAATCTTTACCCATGATAACCATTGGCAACCGCTAAAACTACAGAACCCCATATGGGGGAGTGATGTTTGACCAAAAATGATCCTAAAGCCCCTATGAAAGATAGTAATTAGTCAACAAACTATTTCTTGAAAATTACTACGGAAAATGAACAATGTCTTAAACCACCAACGAGTCACAGTGTTTTACGATCATTTTTGTCCATGACTCCTCCCCGGCGTGCCGGTCACAAGATTTGACGTGTCAATCTCTGAAAGTTTTGAAGAAATACGCCAACACCCCAGGCAACGTCGCATCACGAATCCAACTCCCGTTGGGTGCTGATCATCGCAATGGGTAGCATGACCAAGGAGGAATCCACGGCAGGTGCTAGGATTCCTGATATCGTTGGACATGGGTTGATCCGGTCGCATCTGCAAGTTGCAGTCTGCAAGTGATATATATCAATAATTGGATGGTTCTTAGGCACCACCATGGACAAACCTGAAACATGCCGCAAGCATGAGCTGATTATTTTCCAGTGATGGTAAAACACATGTCAAGTCTTGACGCTGGCTAACATGATTCTGGCCTTGGCCAACCCATAGATTTGATGGTGTTTTATGCAGTGTCTGGAAAAACAAGCTTCCAGTGGGACACAACAACTTACCCACAATCATGTGTGTACAATAAACCCGATGAACAGCAGGCAAACACATTGTGACAATCGTAGGCAACCAGCAAAAGAGCTTAGTAATCAAGCACACATTACACAGCAGGTTTTTTGGACAAGCACTATAGTTGTATGTGGCAGGTTCATCCAGAAATATCCCTGTGAACCCAACAACCCTTTTATGCTTGCTAGGAGAAGGGGTACACTCTCGGATGCAGCCCACGGAACACCAGGCCACATCCATCAGGTGGGGAGTCTTCAGCATCAACTATCCGCTGAGACGAAAACATCAATGAGGACCTGTTTTATCACAGGCATTTAAATGGCTAGTGATATTGGAGAATCACTAACAGTAATGGCAAAACAGCTACGAGTACTACATAGACTATATTTAAGCAAAAACATTCTGCTTGAAATCATATATCAGAACATGATTCATGCAATATGACAATTGCTACTTCTTGTCATGTAGGCATTGTTGTGATTGAGGATTCTGTAATGGCCATCGTTTGTACTTCCGCAATGGCCATGGGAAAATTGGAAGCATTGAAATGATATCCATGAAATCTTATTGTTCATCCGGCCACAACCCTTGGGGCTCCCGTATCTTCTGTAGCTGCGGAGCCACTATCGACACTGCCTGCACGTTGGAGGCCGCTTGTATCGCGAAACAATGAACGCCACATCCCCGTCCAAATGCGACAGCCCCAAAATGCTTAGCAAGCCTTGATGGATGGTTCTAACGGAGATGAAGCCTCAACAAACCCCTCTATTGTGGAGGGGGTCATCTTCCCAGGAACCACCTGGAGATCCCATCATGTGTGAACATGTTTACCGGATCCTACAGCATGTCACTGCACTCATGATCGAAGTTGGAGGAATAGTTCATGATCAGTTGTAGGATGATGTCACTGGTAATTGTAGGTTTCCACTAATCCTCTAGTGGAAAAGGATGATGCAAATTTGCATGACACCACCAGCAGCTTTCTATGGCTCCATCGGTTATATAACCCTTCACAAGCCACCCAAATCCACCTGTCAGAATTGGTCAAAACTCTGAAAATACCAGAACAAATGAAAGGCCCGCTTTATGACTTTTTGCTCTTCACATAATCAGCGATTGCATTTCGTACAAGAAACGAGTCTGGCGTCGGCACAACGCCATACAACGCCTCCGAACATCTCCAACCTATTCAGTTGGGTTTATCCAAAGCCATGGTGTACCATCTAAAAATGGTACTTTCCCTTATAATAAATGTTATTATTACCATTCGTCAAAAAATTGGTAGTTTCCATCCAAAAATATTCCAATGTCACTAATGCTCATGATTACAATTAATTACTAATTACCATTCATTTGGGACCATGTAATATTAGTAGGTTCTATTAACTTTCTGATAACAACTATTACCATGTAGCTTTATACTAATTGCCATTAATTACTGTACCTACTACCACGCTTATCAACTTGGATGGTTAGTAGGTACTACCATTGAAGGACAACCCCTTTTTTTGCATCTCAGGATTCATTCCATTCCTTGTTGCGGCGCAATGAACCACCATGGAGCCCTGTCGCGGCAAAGAACATGTCGCGTGAAAAAGTTACACAACACATTCCAAAGCTGAATAATTATCTATCAACATACACATGTATTTGCAAAAAAATAACAAAAAACATGTGACATATAAATAAATAATACATTGCAAATAAACAAATATATACAAACTAATGTATATATATATATTTAAATACATGTGACATAAACATATATAATACATTACAAATAAATACACATCTGTCTATATATAAATAAATATGTATCAACATCACATGTGAGTCTGCCTGCACACTGCAACATGTCAGGCTCTCCACGTCTCGTGTCACGGCGTTCACCGTTCCGGCACCTTATTTTCGCCCGTGCGCTGTGCAGTGTGCTGCAGGAAGAGCTCACAAGCTTCATCACCTCCGCTGGAGAATGAACCACGTGGGGACTTCGACCTAGCCGTAGGGAGCCCCAACAGTTGTGGTTGGTTATTAACAACATGGGTTATTAACAAGGGGATAATGGTGATTAACAAGGGCATAGGGGTTATATAGGGTGGTTTGATCTAACTTTTTTTTTAGAGGGATATATAACCAATTATATGGTGTTTTAAGGGGAAATAGCAACAAGGAATGGTTATATAATAATAAGGGATATACCAACTTTGGGAGATAAGGTCATATATACATATATATATATATATATTGGTTTCATAGAAGATCACCAACAACAATAATGGTCGATCATGCCAATTTAGGGGTTGTAACTGGTGGTTGTAACCAATTCTATGGTTGGTTGGTTTACTCATGGACAACAATGGTTGTTAACAAAGGGAATAACGACCAATTCTAGCGGATGATATACCAACTATAGGGGTTATGTTATATAGGTGGTCATAACCAACTATATGGTGGTTTATAAGAGGGTATAGCAACTATATGTCTAACAATAGGGAAATATACCATTTTGGGGATAGACTTAAGATCCATGTTGGCAGGATCTTTTCCACTGCATAGCCTCCGTAGAGGGAGGGTAGGGCGGGCCCTAAGGACCCTTAAGTTGAGCCCAACAGCACAATGAAGGGTGACTAGGTTTCGTGCAAGTAGTTGAGGCAACATTCAGAGGTTATAACTACGGGTAATGATAGGGGATAATCAGCAACAATAGTAGGGGATATGCCAGCTATGGTTTCCTCAAGCTATAGGAAACACAAAAATTACTCTTGGTTTACTACTATACATGCCCAATCACCAAATGATAACTGGGGGTACCCCCATGGCTTGAGAAACCACCACTTATATAGCAATCTGGTGAAAGTAAGCATGGTGACTACCGTTGTCAAGGGTTGTGAATGAACTCTGGTCAGTTTGGTGATTGTACCACTTGAAAATGATCTATATATAGCTACTAATCACTTGCTAGATGGTTATAAACGGGATGATTAGCTAGCTAGTCAAGATGGTTGATGATAGCTGGCTAGGTCAAGGACGAGAAAGAGTCCAGTATTTGATGGCAACTGAGTACGTGCCTAAAATAAGAACTGGACACACTGATCTGACTGCGTGGGCACGGAAGAAAAAAAAATGAAAACACAGCACCATCATTGACCTTTGATCATCATCATCATCATAATCATCATCATCATCATCATCATCATGAATTATACATCAACTAGACAAAATTGTGTACCTGCAGTATCCAATGCAAGTGTAACTTTCAATTTGTAAATGTGATAGCTACAATCCAAAAACACATTGGAAGTAAGATGAGCGATCAAAACAAGAGGTGCGGTGAGCTAGAAACGCATCTGTTGTGTGCTGGTTAGTGGTGTGGGAGACTAAATGCCTGCATGTCAACAATGCTCCAAGGCTGGTTAGTGATCCTCATGTAGGCCAGAAATATTCAATTCAGCCTGCGTCAAAATCTATGCACCAGCGCTAACAATGTAATCAACCATTGACGAGGGCCCTGGCCATTAACCATGGATTTCTGCGGATGTAATTCAAAGAAGGGATTTGCAAGCCTTCGCAGGCATGATCTGGCTGATAGGACCAAATGTTGGGTACAACCAAAAGTGACAACTTTTGCGCCATGGGCCGTTGGGACATAGGTGGTGTTCGGAAAAATGGGATGTGAATCAAACAAACAAAAAGGAGGAAGCGCAAACAAAAACATACGACTTGCCAGTCATGATGAAAATTCAAAAGAAAAAATCAAATATATATATATATATCATTATGTATCAGTACATGGGCTTAGCAAACAGGATGAGTCTGAGAGTTGGAATTCAAAGCATTTATGACTCAAACGCACAAGACATGCTGTCCAAGAGTTCTATTGCAGGTCCAAAGCCTACCCTTTGGACTCCCTGCTGTGGTTCTGCTTATGCTAGTTGCTTTACACGCTTTCCTTTACAGTGATGGTTTCCCGACAACCATCAAACGGTTGGGTGTAAAGTATGGGGACGTTTCCCCAAACATTTTGAAGTTCAGTGGACGCCCCGAAAACCTGTCAGCTGAATCATAATCCAATCAAATCATGATGAGTCCTAGAATCCACTTCAATTTGAACCTCCACTGGACTTATGATAGCTGCTGCCCAAATCTGAATGCTGCTTGCCAAACCATGAGGCCATTGATATGAACGGTCGCCTATTGGCGCCCAGGTTGCAGTTTCCACAACCAAGCCTACTGGTTGTTTCATAGCTTTTTGGCCATGGCTCATGATCCGAAGACGCATGATTAAATGGGATTGATGGCTACTATATATATATCAAATAATATGTCAATGGTAACATGGCTAACAAGGCAGTGGTAAGATGACAAGATGACAGCTAGTAACAGGCAACATAGCCACTAGACGCCAACAGCCTGCCAGTAATTTGTATATGGCTTTGTGCAGAAAAGGTGCACCCTCAAATTACTGGCAGTTTCCATACTACTAGTGATTATGATTGATTGGTTGAGGGGTACCACCACGGACAAACAAATACGAGTAGTCACATGGCTGTGGGTCAAAACCCTTGGTCCCCCTGGTTCCCCTATCATTATCCATTGTTTTCCCTGTAAACTTGTTGGTCATTATCCCCCATTATTGTTGGTCAATATTGACCCATAGCCAAATGAATAAACCTTTCATCATTAACATTTGATTAGCTTATTGCTGGCTATTAACCCCCACGATTGGTTGATTAATATGGACCCATAGTCACATGGTGCTCGTGCTCAATGCTCGCGAGCCCTGCTGCCATGACCGTCGTCCAGCTCGTTGCTTTGGCTGAGCTTCCAGGCTCAAGCCCTTTACGAAGGCTTGAATGCTTGGCTCCTTCCAGCAGCTTGAATGGAGAAGGAATAAAAATAGATTTATAGTAGCAATAGATAGTGAGAATAGATTTATAGTAGGCAGGATAGTTGATGTAGTGTTTGCAGTAGACTTATAGCAGATTTATCGGTAGATTTATAGTAGATCAAACCAGTAACACTTTGTAGACGTGTCGGCATGTAGCTATTATGTGGTATCAAGTGACGCAGTAGATAATAATATAGATATGATGTTTGGTTTTCTATGTGCTATTCTTGTTCAGCGGTCGATCAAGGGTATGTATATATATATATATAAAAATATTTATATATATATATATATATGCAGACTGTGTGCATTGAGAAACCAATAGTGAACCCGTGGTACATGATGCTGAACGCTGGCTACGATGGTCTTCGGGGCCCCAATGTGTCATGATCGATCACCAGCGTCCATTTCCCAGGGACATCTGATGATCCGTTGGATACCCAGATCTGAAGGGGCAGCAGCCAACAATTCGATATCAAACTCCTGTGGCACCGAGTTGGATGTGCATCCCCAGTTGGTGACTGGAAACTAACCAGTGAGAAGCATGGATATCCTTGATGTGAAAATCTATATATACGCTTACAAACACAAAAAGCTATATACCTGCTTGTGCATCATTTATGCCAGTAATATATGCGTAGTTGTATGTAGTTATCAAATGTTGTCTTTTTGAGGCTATCACAATTTGCTGCTAGTGGCAGTGGCAGGGTGTTTTTGGCATTTTTTTTTACGGACCACATCGCAACGGTGGCTCGCTGCATGGCGGCATGCGTCAATGTGGGGACCGCACCCTGAGATTTCATCTAGGGCGCACCCACCAAAATGTGTCCGCAATTGAGGGTACCATGGCTTTTGGCAAAGAAAACATGATGAAAATGGCTGAATGCCTGGGATAAAAAAAACAGATGACGAAATGGATGGGATAATTCTCCCATGGTCAAATGGTCCGGCTAATGATCCAATGATGAAATCCTTAGCAAGTGGTTGCGATGATCCTCATCCACTTTTTTGTTGCTCGAGTTTCAACTGCTCACCTGGTACCCAGCACTGATGGGATCTCCGATGTCTGTTGGGGATTACGAGCTGAACCGTGCCGAGAAGGTATGGCATCGCTGGTGGGGCAGCCTGCCACAAGAGTCGGTGTTGTGGGCTTCACTGGGTGCTGAGACAAATATCATTGCTGAAGACGAATCTCCAAACTGAGTTAGAAAATATATCAACGTATGATAAGAATATTCTAGCAGTATGAAGGAGGTTAATGTCCATACATTTTCACTACTGTTAGAGAATATTAGTAACAAGTTAGAGACAAATCTCCAAACAGTACTGATTGGTGGCCGGCTTCACCCAGAAATAGTGGTCCACTTAGTCACTGAATCAGTCATGCCAGATTGTGACCCTACGGATTGGCGGTTCTCCCAGGTTGGTGTATCCCACTGAACAATAAGAATTGATTAAGGGGTCAAAACCATCAGTAACCAACTATAAGGGTTTATCGGCCATCTATTCTCAAGGACATCTAGACATAGATCTTCATTGATGACAGTGAGAGGATAGTAATATTAGTTTTGTGCTGCCGAGTTCGTCACTGGAACCAGTGAGAAGTGTCAAAGATGCTGTATCTCTTCAGTACAGCTGTTGGCACAAGGCTCTCCAAGGTAGAGCAGGAACCAATATCAGCTGGGCAAAGCAACAAACATCACCCACAAATTCGACCAAGATGCAGTAAAACCATGGCTCAGCTGATTGTTTTACCACATTCATTACCCTCTGGTAAGCCGTGTTCCCATGATTCCGAATGATCAAATTCAATAAGCGATGATGTTTCATTGTCATGTTGGGATGGACCAATATCAATCATCCAAAACAGGTTATGTGAACGCGCCAACCTGCAAACTGATGTAGTCAGTAGTCATCTATGACCCATGGCCACATTAGATTACCACAGGGCATGAGCCAGGACCAAGACTGGAAGGGTCGGTTTTGCTACTGGGTGGGTATGGATTCGCAAGGACAGGTTCAGAATGGGTTCTTGATCGGCGATACCAGTCGCAATAGGTGCCAAATATTTGAGTCTGCAGCCCCAAATCACTAGCCGCTTCCCTCTACAACAAATCCAGGGCCTAGGGTATCGCCATTGGTTCAACTCGACAAGCATGATGGATGAACGTTTCTTGCAAACCAGGGAGTACACACCTACCACAATCGACAGTTGCTATGCTGATCTTTGCTGACTCCAACAATACTTGGATGTCATGATGACATGAAGAATCAGTAGTCACTTACTGGACTTATTGGTATGTAGTATTTCAGTAACTGGGTTATTGCTAGTGGTTCTGCTATTGTTGGTTAGTCTAGTTTTGATAGCTTGCTGATTACGCGACTCTCGCTTCTATTTCTTGTGCTTCACTTTAGACATTCATCCTGCTGTTCCATACAATAGATATGTTTTTCTCTTTATATACAGTATGTATAAAACTATGTACATATACGAGTTCACATTTCTGACATTTGTTGGGTGTATCATGCCTACATTGCGCTCAATAAGCACTTGCCAAGTGGCTTTTTGTTCGGCTCAGTTCAGTACGTAGGAAAGACATCCGCCAGAGAGTGATGGAGGGCTCCAGGACATCTGGTTGTGGTATCGCCCAACCATTCAAAGATATGCAAAACTGGTGAGTGGTTGAAGCAAACTGTCATGAAATATATGTTTGTCAAGCAACTATCTGTTAATAGTACATTTCAGGGAGAAAAAAGCAAGACAAATGTCAGTCAAACCGCCAACCAGAAGATATGTACTCATCTTCAGAAGGACAACCAGCAAAACGAAACGTTCAGAATTAGGGACCAATGATCATCCATGTCGTACTTGTGAAGTATGTTAGTCACAAAGGATATGTAATATACTAAAATACCGTAATAGTAATACACAATAAACATTTTTTTCAATTCAAACTAGATTTATGCCAAGCATACATCCTAAACCATTGTGTAAATGTACATATATATATATATATATAAATATGTAAATGTATTTGGTGCACAAATGTATGTTAGAATTAGTTAGTTAGATAGTAGATACACAGATTTATGTATGCACCAAAACAAAAGAACAAACACCGGTCTAAGTGTTCACAATCAAGATGGTTAATTAATTGTGTGAATAGTGATTCGTATCACTAGTACTCATTGAGATAAAAGAACCAACAAAAAGTACAAAATGCAGCCGTGTCAGATTGTCATTCAGAACTAATGGTTTTTGACATGTTCCACAAAGAAATCCACAAACGTGACGAAACTTGTCTCATTTGCAGTCGAATCAATCTCTAGCTTCGCTAAACTCTTCATTGCAAATCTGAAATGTCATGGCACCTGGGCGGAAGCACAGGACCACGGTAGGTTTGCGGGTTGCTGGTTGCTGGTTGCTGGGTATGCAGCAAACTCCACATATGTTTCACGCTGAGATTTCCCATTGCACTTGCAGTTTCATTTGGGCCTGAGAACATGCTGTACCAAAAATCCCCAGGGTAGCAAGTTCCTCAGTTGGGCTGTTAATCTTCCATTTTTTTTTGAAGCCCCAAATCACTGGCCTCCTGATCAAGAGTTTTGATTTCTGGATGGGTATTAAAAAATGTAAACAAAACATCCCAGAAAAACTCAAGCTGCAACTGAAGCTGGAAATCTGAAAAGTACACATCACTGAAAAGAGTAATGTTAACATCCCAGTAATAAATTTCTTCCCGTCACACTGACGCTGCAACTGCCGCCACGACTTCTCTCCGAAAACCAGGGAAAATGGCGGCCTTTTGGCACTCTAGGGCTCAGCGAATCGCTTGCCATCCCACTACGAAAGCAACTCGATGCCTTCAGTGAAGAGACAATCTGACTTTGAAGTGAAGCTTAACATGTGAAAAACCTTCAGTTAAGTTTCGGTTAAGAGGCAGTCTGGTGGAGAAACACCCATGGCCCATCACTCAAATTTGTCTTGCCTGTTTTTTTTCGCCCCACCAAGTGAACAAACCTCTAAGAAGTTCAAGGTACATGACGATTGAAACAAACTATAGTCCAGCCAACCATCAGAATCATCATCACCACGCAACCGTTCCAAGCAATTTCCAGTTGCGCTGTAGCTGGTCCACGGGACACTTTAGGCAGCTAGATAAACCTGCGATGAACCCAAACAACAACCAACCACGTTCTTTGATTCCTCTTTTTTGGGGTTGTAATTGCTCATTCCTATTTGTTTTTGGTTGGGTGTAACCCCCCAATCATCCATGAGTCAATAGTAAACCAACATTTTTTTTGGGGGGGGGTTCCCTCTGACTTGAGACACCACCATCTCCCCGATTGGTTGCTGATCGGTCGTTGGCCGACCGTCTCACCGTCCAGGTACCTGGTGCCCATCTGCGTTCGGGACGGAGTCAATCAGCGACCTGGCGGATCTGCAGCTCGGATCGTGGGGGACCAACGGGGTCAAGGGGACGCAGGGGCGCTCCAAGCCATGGGGGACCCCTGAACTGGTTGGTTTAGTTACTAGAGATGGTTCATATTGGTGGTGAATAGCAGTGTTTCTCACTGTTGAAGGGGGGGTTCCACCATTGATAGAGGTTACAACATGTTACAACCATGGATAATGGTTAATCATAGGGGATACTGAGCATCGATAGCAAGGGATGTATCAAGTATTTGGGTGTTTCTCGAGCCATTGGGGACCCCTAAGCTATGGTTGGTTTATTACTGATTACTAGAAACGGTATACGGGATGAAAACTGGGACCGGGATTTTGAGAAACACCCATGTGGGGACAGCTCAGTGCTGCCCAAAAATGGGTAGCTGACCGTGGCACAGGCTGATTTGTTCATGCTGGGGATGTTTTCGCAGCTGGGGTAGCCCTTGACCACAACTATATGACCGAAGCATCAGAAACTGCGAGCAACGATCCTGTGTCCACTTGTTGGTTGGTACGGTTTCTATCAACCCTGAGGCGCACCCCCTTGGTGAGTTGATCCCATGCTGGCTCTCTCCCTTGATCTTCCAGCTCTGAAGGGCCGTTATTGATGTCCCATGTCTGGGTGCCAATGGCTAGGCACAGGGGTTATGACCTACACCAATCACCGACAGTCAAATTGAAGATGCATCACCCATACTCAGCATCATCAACGTACTAACCACCCCCCAATCTTCCCTCCCAATCTTACCATAAACAGGCAAATTACACGCGCGAAACTCTGGAATCAAAGGTAGATGGTTCTTTCTGCTGTTGCCGTAGCAAATTAATGTGATAAATTGCTACCTCCTCAATAAACAAATCCCTAAAACCTTGACAATTACCAAATCTGAAGTATCCTGGCCCAATTTTGCCGGAACAATACGCATCAATCCAACCGTACGACGCCATTTTTGAGGACTAGATGACTAAGATGGCGCGCTTTCCTGCAAAAACTCCACCACGACCAAAAATCCGGTAGCTCAAAACAGCGGCCCGGTAGCGCTGGATCATCCTAGGCCTCCGGATAAAAGTGGAAGTACATCCCCGACTTTGATACTGGGGCGGTTGGAGGTCACTCCGAATGACCATCAGGTCAACTCTTGTAAGTAGTTTGGTGTTCACTCGTTCTTTGGAGAGTGGCACCCATGGACGAAGGTGCACTCATCCAAGACCAGGGATTTTCACCGGTGATTCTCGATCATCTGAGCTTGTGATTATGATCGTCTTTCCATCTGGTCACCAGTTTGAACTATGGGTCAACACACACCCCTGGCTCTGACCAAACAAGTCGAAGCGTTGGGATGCTCACGAACTACCCATGCTGGTTGGTGGAACCCAGCCCCTCGGATCAACCGCTTCCCTCATCGAGCCGGTGCCTGCGCGTCACTCCATCGTTGCGGTGACCAGTCCTCCTCACCACGGCCGGAAGCTCGCGCCAGTTCCATCAGCTGAACTTGGACGCGTCGCAGATGCATCTGGCGCGCCAGGAGCTGCAGGCACTAAGTGATGAGATTCAGCGCCAGGGGTTCTCCAGTAACGAGGTTATCACCATGGGATTTGCAGCCAGGAACTGCCAAGAACTCTGGAAGTCTGGGCAGTTCTAGGGGTTAAACTTCCTCATGGGCTTCGGCACCATGGTGATGATCAACGATCCCAGCTGCACATCCAGTAGCAACTTCGTATGGTGGTGAATCAGCTGCTGGATGAACCTCCAACAGGGACTCCAACAGGGTTGAGCAGTGACCTGGAATCGCGAAGCACGGTGCACGTATTTACGTGCAAAATTGGGTCATTTTACAGGTAAATCTTGGTATATCATACATGGAATGTGTGGAGTGATTGCTGGCTGGGTAAGAAAGATTAGGATTGGCGACCTTATCTTTATAGACCCATAAACAAATATGCAATACATATGTAGATGAATATAAACACACCTGTATCTATAGATGCTCATGATTGTGGTAATCGATCATTTGCATGGTCAACATTCAACCGAGCCAATCAATTTGACACAAATCATCTGGTGCGGGAGGGAGATGAAGGAGTGAAAAGCCCGAGACCCCGAAACGTGCGTGACACAATCGTTGTCGACGGTCTATTACTTACCATTGTTAAGCACTACTATGAACCATTGTTACTTCTCACTATTAACCACTAGTAACCATTGTCATTTACCATCTGGCTGTGGGTCAAAACCCCGTACCCCTGGTTCCACCATCATTAACCATTGGTTCCCCTACTGGTGATTATCCTCCATGAAATTGGTTGGTTAACTGCTTGACCCTGCTCGCCATCTGGACTCATGACAAACCATTTTTTACCATTACTGGTCACTCTTCTGTGCAGTTCTGCTCGGTCATGGCCACCCGGCTGCCTCCATGGAGCTCTGGAAGAGGCTCTGGCGTCTCATTAGAGAAGCCTGGCCACCAAGGTGCCCGCCCCTCTGTGACCAGTGTTAACCGTCATGAACAACAGTTGATGGTTTTTATATTATATTGAACATAAATTATATTGAATAATCATAAACATTCATCAATGGATAGTGGAGGAAATCATGATTATAATGGGTTTATGATGCTTGATGGTTATTGAATAATATTAAGAATAGCTCTTAATCAAATGGATAGTGGATGATTATGATTCTGACATGTTTTGGGAACCATCCCAAAGTTTGGGGGTTTCTCAAACTTGGAAGCCTCCCGCAAAAACATGGATGGGTTAACTATGACTTCAAATCCTTAGTATTGGATGATTTTGGGGTATCCCTCTTTTGAGAAACACCCACATGAACAATTGATGGATAATACATAGTAAGTTCTAAAATTGATAATTGATAATTGAATGATTCATACTAACGGTTAACGAATCATCATGGTACATTAGGTGTTGAATAGTTTATCTGATCAATTGATAGTTCGCCATGGTTAATGATGGTGAATGCTGGTGAATAATGGTCAATCATACGCGATAGCAATAACTACTACAACTACAGTAACCATAGGGGTGTGTCCATAAATGATCTACCCTATACAATCATCCCAGGAAGAAAACATAGAGCACCCAGCCATGAGGGGTGCCAGCGCTGATGGACAAACCCCAGATATTATTGTGATTGACCCACCATTCCAAATAGCCATGGCATGTGGTCGGACTGGTTTTCGCATCATCCTTGATGGTGCTCACAAGTGTATTGCGTACCGCGCAGGAATGGCAGCTTCCCTAATCATGGCTATCAACTTGTGTGGTTCCTAGGTACCACATGGTACCACCATGTCTGTACAGACCCATGTAGAAGTATATTCCACAGTCAGAAACGGGAGTATGCATAAGTGTAGCAAGTGTCAAATGTGATAAATGCCTGCGCAACCAAGATTCACATGCCAAAGATTGATAAATCTGTAGGTTTGGGTTTTACCTCTAATTGATCACAACAGCATGAAATATCAACTTGGTCGCAACAGATAACCCCAATACATGATCCTCCAGCAACTCATCGTAGCAAGGGAGAATCAAAGTTGCGCATCATTTGTCACTCGATGGTGGTTTCTCAAACTAGGGGAACCCAACAAGGTTGGTTTAAAGCTATTAATGATTAACATTGCATGACTTGGGGAGTCCCATAGCACTGGAGAAACCACCCAATGACTGAAAGCCCACTACCCTATGACAATAAAGGCTGCAGTCCAGACCCATGAGATACCAGGGTGACACCGGGGAAGAAAACCAACGGATAGGTTCCCAAACCCCAGCCACAAGCGGTTAAGGTTCTGGTGCCAAGCAAAGATTTGTTGGGAAACACAAACCTCGTGGAAAAACGACGAGGATTTGTTCAGCGATCTGTTTCTGCAGTTCATTTTGTTCAAACAAAGGTTCCATACACATGCACATGTAGATACATAAATGTATGTGCGTAAATGTGTATATTATGGGTATACAGGTACTCATGGAAAAACATGTGTTATGTATATAATTTGTATAGGTTTCGCTAAATACATATGAAAATGTCAATATCTCAATGCATACATGTATTTCATACATGTCTAAAAAAAATCGCTTGCACATGGAAGAATACCCACATGAACTCCATCAACCAGGTAGGCATCTCGTCGGTCCCTCAGCCGCCAGCACCTGATCTTGGATCACCTTTCCCACGTCCATGGCTTTGGCTTGGCCACGGAAACGCAAGCAACCTGAGAGCGCAGCACGCCGGTTGCACGTTGGAAGCCAGGCAACGTCCAGCCGTTGCCATATGTACGAGCCAACCATCGTCCCAACATATAGGGGGGTTCTCAAGCCATGGGGGACCCCCAAGGTATGGTTGGTTTATTAATTAATATGGGATGATTTGGAGGGTCCCCTATTTTGAGAAACCACTATATAGACGTTTCTTACAATAGGCGTCCCCCAAGTTTTGGTTGCTTTGTTACCAATAGTGGTCAATATAATGGGGTGTCTCCTATTTTGAGAAACCACCTTATTAGTCCGTTTGATTTTTTAACAAATATATAGACCACCAACGACCAGTCAGGAAGGTCATTAATTTCGGGTCATTAATTTTGATCCATACTGCCGTTTGAAAACGGATGGTGCGGGAAATTAAATGCTACCTTCCGGGGATTCGTCCTCGCTTAAAGATCAGGAGCCAGAATCTAGGGATGACAAAGAACTTAGGAATAATAATGACATGAACAAACCTTCAGAGAAAATTCGACATAAAAGAGAGAACCAACCAACAATGTGAATATAGGCAATAGCAATTGTACCAGTAAAAACATTCAACAACATGTAATGTACAGTTCGTTTCATTTCTGTCATGTTGATAACCGTGGTGCTGCAGGATTTCAACCGGCTGCAGCATCGCCTGAAGATGTGGCAAGTACCAATCTAGGATTGTCCAGACCAGTTCATCATTCCACTCAATAATCAAGTGCACATTAGAGATAGATACAGGCAAACGATAAACTGAACATTCAATTCGAAGAATAAATTCAACATGCCCCACGTGAGTCATCCCATTGTATGACTTTGAATTCCGCGGACTATCAAGTTTGAACATCATGAAATAATGGGGTCATGGGAACCAAAACTCAACACACCCAGAAAGGCTCGCAATTTTAGGAATCCCTAATATTAAATGGCGTGAAGGTGCGATAAGGTGTGGGTCACAACCAAACACACAAATAGTTGTCAAATCTTGAAATATCAATTATGGGATATGTACACATTAGATATCATTAGATGGTTTTTTGCTTTACCACACTGTGTTGACCCTTTGACCCTGTCGGTGCATACACATGATCAAATGGGTTAACCCCCAAGTTGATGGCACACGCATATCAACACGCTTTTAACTCAATGTATCCATTCAATCAAATTATTGAACAATACAATGTTCAAATTGTTATTATTTAAACAATACAATAACAGTGAGTAATGAATGTCCGTACTGACCGGTCTAGCACAAGGAGCCAAAAAACAAATCTTGAATAGTTAAAGCTATTTGGGCACATAATCTGTCCATGTTGTCTGAGGTTGTCTGCTTGCCTACATATATTCAAGTCACGCGTTCGCGTACGCACATGCAGGGATGTGTTTTAAACTTTTCGTATAAATTGTAAACAAAGCGCATGTACTATTAATGGACAGCATTTGTGATTGTGGTCGACCAACTGTCAAAATGGTTGTAATCATTGACAGGTCTGTTAACATTGCACTAATGCTTCAAACAACCGTGTTGATGTGAATGCATTTGGAGGTGAAACAATGAGTTTCTATATATCATTAAAGTTTTTCACAATGGATGAAAGATAATGGCTGACTTGTTCATGATGTCTTGCTTGATTAATTTGCTGAGTGGTACGCGGGCTACTGTCTTCGCCGTGGCGCCCATAAAAAATTCCTCCACGTCGACCGAGCCGCCGCCATCCTGGGCCAGTGCCACGAGGTTTCCCCCAGGAAAAAAAATGTTGCCTGGAGTCTTCTCAACCGGTATTGAATAAAAGCCAAAAACAGTCATAAGTTTTTTGTACAAAAACTGAATGACAACTCCCATGATCAACCACTATAACTTGGCTATCTCCCCTCAAAATAGCGACCCAAAACAAGGATGGGCCTCTCGACGGTGCGCGTTTTTGATGCACAACATGTGCGTGTGAATACCTGCGTTTCCTGTCAATTTTACACAACGTGATTTGAATCAGGGGTGCCCAGGCAAATATGTTTGCCTCATTCACATCCTGTAGATTTTATCCAATGCCTGGCGGAAATGGTTCATGCAGCTTGCAAGATTCAAGAAGCATCAAGAAGCCCTGTGCCAAGTCCATGTCACACAGACATGTCCTATGATGATGCTGCTGTTCAACTTTGAAAACCAGGAAAACAACGAAAGTACAACCGTCTTGCAACGTCTGGAAACATCATTCATGATTCATGATATTATCGATGAACTATGAACACCTGGATAACACCAAATTTACATTCGTCCACTTTCATTCCGTCATGCGTGAGAACCATGCGTGGCTTAGCGTGATGCAAGGTCCAACGAAGGTCATCAGTGGCTTGCCTGCAGTTCCACCTGACGTGAACAGACCCCACCCCCCAGCCCCATGCATGGATTGGCCAGTTCCAACGTGCAGTTTGCACGACGGCAGCGTGCGAAGAGACCCATGCCGAAGCCACAACTAGAGAATCAACTTGAATCAACTTTCTGGTTTTTTTCCAGGCATGGCGTACCCCCAAGAAGGACAACCGGCGGTTTTCCTTAGGCCCTGGTCATCATTGGTTGGTTCAGTGGCACCACCAGCCGTGTGGACGTTCACAGCTTTCCGCCATCTCCGCTGAGGAGCAGAATCCAGCAGCTTGAAGAAGGACCAGGCCTCGCGAATCACCAGTTGGAATGCGCTGCTTTCAAACTATGCTGAAAATGTACTTTAAGTTATATCAAATTATATAGTTATATATATGGTAAACTTACTTTGCATTTCTATGCTTATATCTTTTTATGTTAGGATCAACTCGTACTTATATGCATGTGCCTGTTTATGTCAATATCTATGTGTATTTTCCATCTTTATTGATTGAACTATTTAATTCACTCCTAGCATACTCCTCAGGTCAAGTTGTAGTAGAGTAAACGGCGAATATGTTTTAGGAGATCTGATTATTCACTAGGTCACTTACATTCCATATATACATGATTCTATGGATCTCAAGACCCCGGACAAAGCACATGCCAAACAACCCTACCACAACACCAATAATGGAAGTTTCGGGAGACACACCCTCTGAAACCTCAACGAGAGCGCGTCCCAACCGAGGGACATCCCAAACGTCCAAGCCAAGTGTTTCGAAATAGGCACGAACATCTGGTGAGTTGATGTTCTCCTGAAAAGCAAGCAAGAACACAGGGACCGCACTGGTGTATGTTACTTAAGCAGGATTTATTGTTTGAACACTCGGGATGCATGTTGTAATAAACAATCTGTTAGAGACCCTGTTGCGATGTTTGAATTTGTTTGACATGCTACGTTCTTTAGATTTGCTTTCTTCCTTCACATAGCCACCTAATTGTACAGCAGAAAGCGAAAGGCGAAGGACGTCAAAACGTGGCGAGCTTGCAAAGTGTGAATTCTGCTATAGTTCAATCAAACATGGGGCACTTGGATGTCAGGAGTTTCTAAACTTGTAGCAGCTCTCATGTTTGCTCCAGGCCACGACAGTTCAAACTGACCCCGGCAGACGCTTATGTTGATGGTTGGTGGATTCTGATTCCACATTGTTCCACCATGCCCTGGCATGTCGAACTGCTTGATGACAGATCAAATATCTCCTAGGTTCATCCCCATGGGGTGAGTGCGTTGGCAAACTGGTTGCTCGCAACACCAACCCCAGCTTCCGGATACTGGACAGCAAGCGCAATCAATGGATGAACTCCCCAAATGAGCTGGTAGATGAAATAACTTAATCACCTAATTTATTTAATCCTTTGTAGTCAACCACAATGAGCCTGCCACGCTGTCAAATATCAAGCCGAATTAATCCAGTCAATAATCTGGCTATATCTGGCTCATGATCAATAATCAGTAACATGGTTATTCCTGGTGAGGGAAGCCTAATGATCGATAATGCTTTGGTTGGTATCAGGTGGGTCATGGGTCCCCCCTTGGTTGCTGGCCTCAAAGATCTTCAGGGTGATCACACCGCTGTCATCAGATCCCAACTTGTCAAAGAGTTCGTGAATCTTCCTGAACGCAACGGTGAGAACAAATGCTCTGAGCCGCATCCCAAAGCTTGATCACCAACTGCAAGGATTCAAGAATTTTCCACAAGACAAATGGTAGAACGATATCATCAACAGCTGCTATCTTGGTTTGAAGCAAGTGTGTACATTGCGAATGGCTTTGTTCCGTTGTGACAGGTTCTGACCAGCCCACTAGTCAACTGGAAAATGTGTGTCATCAACTGAATCCCTCTAGACAAATCAACCGATTGCTGTCAGAACAAACGGCTGTGGCCACGGGCTTAGAGCATCAGCTGTCAATTTTCAGCTGATAGGTTGGCAGACACACCTGGCAGACGCACCTGGATGTGAGGCAAACCTACGCTCACAAACAACGAAGTCAAATTCACATGGAGCACTGTGCACGGCAGCCTATTCATACGTGATGAGGGGAAACGTGGCCCGAATTTAAACCGTACAATTTTCGCAAGTATCGCCATGACTTCTTTTGCATTGTGCGAGTCTTGGCATTCATTGGGTTGATATAGAAATTTGGAAGACCACAAACAGCTGCGGCCGGGGATATTCCTCTGACCAGTTGGAAAATGCTCCAACTCGTCGAAGATCCAAATTATGGTCAACATCCTCCAGTGAAACCCTGATCGTGGATGGGGTGGTGGTATACAGTTAATGCAAAGGTTGGCCAGATTTCCACGGTGTATGGTTTTGGGTTTTTTTGAGGGACAGTTCAAACAATTTGTGATGAGTCATGTGCTTAGACACGTAAGTCCCAGCATAAGAAATACACTACATCCTCTCAGTTAGACAAACAACACTCAAATATTTCTGATTTTGTCTCGGAAACCAAGAATCCGCAAGTGTTTCTCTTTGTTCATGAGCATGGCTTGCATCATGGTGATTTGGTCGTTCTGAGCGCTTTCGATCGCAGATTGGCAGAACCTGAACGAAACTGGCAGCGGAACAACACCCTGGCAGCACATGTGTATTGACTGCTGCTCCAGCAAGTCAGTCTGGACAATGCATACATACATCCACACACACACAATTCATCCTAATTGCACCTGCATATGTATAATCTATACATGTGTGTAAAAATGCATTGGCCAAATATATACACAAATACACGAAATGGTAAACAACCAAGCAAAAAGAGAGATAAACCGATCGCAAAATGCAGTCCACAATAACAATGACACACAAAAACGCACATCGGTAGATACGTACAGGTTTGATTGGATAGAAAGAAAAATGTAAGCAGGTCCGATACAAACAGATACAAAACATGTATGTTTGAAAGGGCTGGGTAGTGAGGTGGGACAAACAACTCTACATAGAACATCACAGGTCTTTTGTAACAACAAAAACAAACAAATATACGAACTGCAAACACAAATAACGTAGGCAGAAATACTGGACATGTACAAAATCACTGGCAAATCAATTCGAACACATTCAAATCAAATGCAATCAACATAGATTTGCAGAAACAAAATGTTCACATTAGATTGTTTAAATCTAAGTGTCCATGAAAACACGGGTAGATAAAAACGTCAAACGTATATACTTTCTAAGTCAATGATTTGATGGTATGCGGATAGACCATCGAATAGGTGCATACCAAGACATGCAAGTAAAACTAAAAAAATCAGTAAGTCAGTCGTATGCAAACAAATGGCAATTGCATGTATGCTTGATGCATGGGCACGATGTATGATGCCGAACTGGACCACCGGCAACTTGGACAATATAAAGTTTATACATCAGTGGATCAATGTGTATGGTTGACACGCAAACATGAAACATAGAAATTGCATAGATCGACGCAATAACGCAGGCAAAAATGACTTTCCTTGCGCATACTGGCAAACAATACGGAATAGTTGATGTAAACTTGTAAACTAATTACATACACATGCCGCAATCCACAAATATGGTTGCATCACCGTGCATCCAAACAACAAAATCCATTGTCGACGATGGGGGGGTTCTCAAAACAGGGAACCCCCGAAAATGGCTGGCCTAATACTAAAAATGGTCCAGAAAAACATGATTTAGGGGTACCCCTATGACTTGAGAAACCACCATATGTCTGCATGTGCTGTTTCTCGCGATCATGGTTCAAATGCCGGATGTTGTGCCACAAGTGCAGCTGGTGGTCCCAATTGGTGGATTTCATGAGTCACTCCTTGATTACTCAAGTCATCTTCCTGGATCAAAGTACACAGCACAACTGGCGCACATTTGTTTACAGTCATTATTTATAGCTACTATCCAACTTGGGATATTCATTTTGGTTTGGTAGGGCCTCAGTTCATGGTGCCAATCATCCACTCACAAATGCACACATGTGGCTAAACCAGCACAGCTTCGGCTGATTGCACGACAGGCATGAGCTATTGCAGAGACGAAAACTGCCTCCTACTCAATGGATGATCTGAAAACATATTTGTGAGTCGACGTAAACTTACTTGCCTAGATTGCAACCTCGAAATCTTGGTCGTCATCTAGAATCAATTTGATTATCTAATTTTCAGCAACCACCGATGGACCCTCTCACTGATAGATCATAAAGATCTATTAGCCAACTCACTGATAAAGATCATCAAAAACATATCAGCCATCAGTGACCGTAAATCACATCATGATCGGTCAGCAGGTGTTCCCTTTCTAGTGTTCCAACGCTCACTGGTCGCTGATACTGGGCGAGTGACACTGCCGTCACCACATTTAGGACGCAAAAATAAGTGAAGCTCATATAGACGAGGAAGGCCAAAGCCTCAAATGAGCACCAAACACGCTGAATGCTGGCTAGCAACCCTCTGGCTTTAGCGGCCCTGATTCCACCAGGAAAAGTTCTGTGTGTTTGAAAATATGTATCATTTTTTTCGTTCCCAGTTCAAAGGTAACTTCGTTGTGGGGATTTGTGGCTTTTTTGTGAATGTACAAGAGGTGGGACACCCATGCGGTAGTTACACGCAGAAGACGCTGCGTGGAAGGTGATTTGTCAGAGGATACTTGGAACTCATGCGCCGGCACCAGAGTTTACAGTTTATACAAGGTTGTTTTCCTTCGCCATTTGTTTATGACAGAAAAACTAACCTTGATTTCCACCAAAAACTTCACAGCTCCTCCCGTTTGGTAACTGGGCTTTCACTCTGGCTGTGGCACCCACCGGTTACACACCAAAGAAAACACCCAGAGATGAACCATAGACCTTCCATATATGCGTGTGATGAAAACCTTGGTCTGAGGAACCTAGGCCAGCACGGAACCTGTTCATAGAATGATGAACAAATGCAATATTTCCCGGAATCAGGAATCAGGTTCTTGGATGTTGATGGTTGATTAGAAATGTGTGTAGGTATTGCTGAGAATAGTGGTTGATGATTCTTTGTTGGTTTATGTTCTTTTTCATTAGTTACTGTCATTGGAAGACTATCATTTCTTCGATTCGTGCCTGGAGAATTCATTCTTATCCAACACATGAAGTGGCCTTTCACCCCCACCGTCTTTTTAATCTCCGCAGTCCCTCACCATATTGCCTTGTTACGTTGCTCATTATTTGAGGCTGTAAGTTTTCTTGAATTTGTTTAATTAAGGCATACAGCATGCATACAAATATATGGCATATGTATGTCGGTTTCTAAACACAAAACTTGCAGTTTTTACTGAATCATTGCCCGATCCTATATGGAGGCTTTGCAAAATGTCTTTTCATTATATTAAAATGACGCTGAGTCATCCTGGAACATGTTGAAAACAAAGCAGGCCGACCAACAGCTGGTTGGATTTGTTGATCGCCGCTTAGTGATGCTTATATCCACCATAAGCCAACTTGTTACACGCCTTGTACATATTTTTGCTGAACTGGGAGGGCCTCTCTTTGTAAGATTTGCTGACTAGCAACACTAAGCGCGGTGAATCAAGAAAGCACACGGTATAGTGATCAGGTGAGAGAGATCTCTTACTGGAAACAGTTGGTTTCTCATCATTTTTGCCTTTTCGTAGGCAACAAGTAATCGATTGATAAGAGATACTATACCAGTTGCAGACCTTCACAGTATAGTCGTCATTGCCTAAGTACCATTGAGCTAAACAAATCCACATTCCAACGTTGCAAAATCGTACATGAAAACCGTAGTTCCATTGGAAAACGGAAGTAGGCATAGGCGCACCTCAGCTGTGCCTACTGAGTTCCATGGGGAAAACACGTTTTGGAACCACCAGGCATACCTTTTGCAGGTCAGCATCCACCGGATACACCAAGTCTATCACCCAGGTGATCGCTATGGTTGCAGGTAGTTCAACACCCATGTTGCAGCTGACCAAGGCACAAACTAAGAAACCATCTCAAACAAAAACTGGTATCGAAAACCAATGATGAACCAAATTGGTATAATTGGTTTTCATTAAAAAATGATGTTGAAGTACGGATGTTGCAGCATGAAGCGTGTTTCATCAAACCATCTGGCTACACCACTCCTGGGGGCCGCTCTTGGCTTCGCTCCCCCTTTAAGCCGGGCCAGGTGCCGGGACACCCTGTGGCCAGCTGCGAACTGCAGGAGCCAGCCTCACTTCCGAGTCACCCAGCCAACGCCGATCCGCTTCAGAGGAGCCAAGACGACTTCCCAGGAAACGCCGTTGGAAATGGCCAGAAACAACGCCAGCATCGAGTCCTAGGGCGGGGATCAATGTATCATGCGAAGGTCACCGATGATGTCACAACGCCACCCATGATGACATTTAGGTTCCACTCAAAAACTGATGGGATGGAATTTCATCGATTGAAAACTGAAAAAAACTGCTTCGTAGTTTTCGATCAAATGGCCAGCAGCCAGCCCGGCTTCAGGCAGGAGATGTGTTGATGCACCATCGGGCGGAAGGCTTGGATTCTCGGGACAGCGTATCATCAGTGATGTAAGTATGGTCAGGCACAAGAAAACAACACAAATCCCTTCACCTAACTTGGGGTATCACCAATGGAAATTGATACTGATGGCTCGAGAATTCTGAGCCGTTGACTTAACCTACATTCTGAGGCATGAACCTGGTTCAATCTGATAGTTTTGCCTGAATTGATGCTGAGATCCAATTGGTACATCCACTATGCCAACACGTCCCCTGGGGGTATCATCATCCAACCCCAGAGCGCGTGGCATGTCGTCCATGCCGGCTGATGCTAACAAGTTGGAAATGGAGGTTTCGTAAGCCGTTGGGAACCACCACAAATTTGGATGGAGGTGTTTAGCAAACATGATTACTAGAAAGGATGAAAACTAGGGGTACCCCCAGCTCTCAAGAAATGTGCAAATGCTGGCTTGTTGTTGTTCTTGTTGTTGTTGTTGTTGTTGTTGTTGTTGTTGTTGTTGTTGTTGTTGTTGCTGTTGTAACCATGACGTTCACAATATGAGCAGTTCTGCAGGTTATGTTTTACTGCTTGTGGCCACAAATGCTGCTGGATGAAATTTTCCCCTCAAACCCAGCATCTTCTGTTCAACCAATCTGAGGCCCTGATTTTGTTGCTTGAGGCTTATTGGACACCCAGCTGAAAACGATGGCTGTGAGTCTGTGAGTGAGACCACGGCCATCTACGAATGGCCATGGTAAGCGTCAACGTGGTCGAATAACTCATGTGCCATCCTCCATTCCAAAACCAGTCATCCAAATGATTTTTGGTAAATGCAGCGAACAGAATACACGTCAACTTTTATTTGGAAAATACCCAAACGTTTCAATGACATATTAATATATACTCAAGAGAATCATGACATGTATACAAGCAAGTATCAATGTATACATGTTTTTTTTTGTACGAGTATCACATCAACATATGTTTGTCTGAAATATGTTTGCACATACATCAAAAACCCATGCCTATGCACATTTGCAATCAAACATGCACAAGGACGTGACGCACATATATCACCAACTACAGTTGTCTCAACATGAACCCGACCCAACTGGAGGGCATCTTGTGGTTATTTCCATTTTAGTTGGTTTTCTTGGATGCCAACCCACCAAGGAATGCAGCATCAAGTACCTGAAAATATGGCAATATTACTAATTAATGTCCTATCAAGCATCTTTGCTTAATAAGGGAAGGGAAAAGGTAACCCTGATTCAAAAACACGAAAACACATCATGAGTTAATTAAATTACGTGAAGCTACATCCAAAATTAAAACACACACATCGTTGGTTGCTTTGTTTTGTTTTGTTTTTTCAAACCCTTGGTTGATGGTGCCACCTGCTTTCAAAGTGCATTTTTAAATGGAAGCTGTTCTTTTTTTTCCCGATTCGGTTGGAATCACTATGTGGACATTGCAGGTTTTGGTTCCATCCCGGTTGAAAATCATTTATGCGCGGGCATTCAATGCATTACATCGATTTTTTACATTTGTGGTCATGTTATGATGAAATATGCGTAAACCAATGTCCAATATTGTCCAATCTATATAATCAAAGAAAATACCATACATCGGGTATCTGGGATTTGCTGTCGCAACATTAACATGTAATTAGTAACCGATGCACTCCGTGTTCGGTGTCTTCCATCTAACATGGGCAGTAGTCACATCCAACAATGGATACTCCTGGTGCACACATCTACTGGGTGGTTCAAAATGGGCGCGAGGCTAATCATGATCCGTTATCCGCACAATCTGCGTTGCCGCAGTCAATCCGGACATTCCGTAATCCGCGCCATAATCCGTAATCCGAGCATACAATCCGTACTCCGTAACAATATTCAAACAGCAAATCCACCATATAATTCATATAATGGTAGATCGATCCGCACTAGTCTTCCACCATTGGCTTAACCGTAAAAAGGTGGCAATTCACCATCAAACACAAGGAAGGTGATTTATATGAACCTCCAACGTGCCAATGCTCCTGCAATGTCGGCCGAGCAGCTGTCAATGAACCAAAATATTTCGTTGCAGCATCGCGTTCGCTCTCACTCATAGCCACACTTTGCATACTTTCCGTCATGACCTGGGTCAAGTGCATATCCACTATCATCCACTTGTTCATTAGCAGGGGATGGAAGAACCTCCCTAGAAGGTATTTGATTGTCAAATTTGGTCGAAAACCCAATGGCGTTGGGGCAGCCCACAAAACAAAGGCCGGATTCTGTTTGAATGGTAATGGTGCTTTGAACATGGTTTGCGTGAACGACTAAGAAATCTAATTGTTCATCTAGTGTGTCAATCTAACAACATTTTGCAACAACGTGACGATAAAAATATCTGTCAGCTGGCACAAATATCGTAATACCAAACATGCGGGTAAACTATGTTATGAAATGAATTGCTGCCATCTCCCAAACTGGAACAAGAAGGTTGTTCAGTGCATTCTGTTGAACAATCATCAAAAACACAAACAAACTGTTATCTTGTTGCTGCCTCTTCCAGTCACAGAATTAAATTCCAGACAATTCACCTCACAAATGCCGGCAAGACTCCTGGGTAAAAAGTACCGCAAATATATACCTGCTCGCAAGAAACACAATCACATGCCACGTCATGTTGAACAAGTCGTGTCGGAATGCATTTTGTTGGCATGCACATGCGTGTTTGGATGTATGGGTGTGCGGTTTACTTTGTCGGTTCCTCAGTCTTCACATCGGCTTCTTCAGAAAACAACTATCTTGAAAGCTATCAACAATTGGTTGTTTCTCAAAATAGGGGACCCCCAAATCATCCATGAATAATCATTATTAGAAGTAAACCAACCATTTTTTGGGTACCCCTATTTTGAGAAACCACCAAATGAAAATTGTCAGACCCCGAGGCTGCCTTCTGCAATGTTGATGGAGTTTTTGGGTCTCTAGCTAAAAAAACGCATAGAACTGGCATTTATTTCATGATTTTTGGTACATCGGGCCATCAGCAATGAAACGGGGCTGCAAGGGGTTGCCATTGTCTTGGCGCTGGTTCGTCTCAAATGGCAGTTTTTTTTGAATAACCTGGTATATTACAAGGGACAGCTTCTAGAATCATGAAGTAGTGGATCATGGCAGGACATAAGGGACTATGAATTTGCGTAGGAACACTGCGGGAAATCCTGGGCAACCCAACAATTTCATACATGATGCTTGGTATGAAAAATCATTTTCTCACACATGTGCTTGTGGAGTCCATACTTGGAATACAGGAGGCAACCCACAGCCAGCCCTGGACGACCTGGTGGCACTATGGGGATGGTATTTGTCTGCAAACGGCAGGATTGATCGTTTTTGCTCCTGTTTTTGTTTGCACATTGTTCTTGCCAACTTACTTTTTGATGTGGTGTGAACCAAATTGAATCAAAGCAAAAACTCATGAGGAACAGTTTGTCTTTCAAGTGAATGTGATTGAATGCGTGCATTTGTAGGTATTTGCGCACTGAAAATCATAGCTATTCCTATGAGAGCGTTCGGGGGGCACGAAACACAACATTCCCATGTCACTCCCTTTGCAAATGACAATCGGTGATGTGTGCGTTGACAAACATCAAGGGCTTGAACTGCTTTCACACCTTTTATCTGTCCAAGTACAAGTCTCTGCCTTGAAACGACCAGCCACATGCAACAGTGCCATTTACTTTGACTCCTGAATCACAAACATTTGCTTAGGTCCTTGGACGCCTTCAAAATGCTGTGAATTTGGATGCTAGTGACAGTGAACCACGAGTATTGCAAAGGATGTATATGTAACATGCATATTTGGCAGGTCGGCAGGTCGGTTTACTTTGGTTTATAGTGTCAGTGTCAATTTTCCGGGCGTTGTGTTATTTCAAACTCCGGGCGGCATCTTCAGTGCTTATCAAAGCTGCCCTGGGAATGCTCGGAATGCTGGCAGCATTGCCCGCAATGTGCAGACGCTCCATGTATGGCAAATTTACCAACATTCACCTAGAAAATGAGACCAGTTTTGTGGGTAAATCTATCATACGTGGAGTGTTTGGGCTAAAAGTAATCCCTAATCTAACCAATGGAAATGCCTCTGAACCGTACATGGAGTGTCTGGCATTTTGCTGCCAAGATTCACGATGAGGGCCAACAAGAATAATGCCCACACCAGCGCTTTGATGGTGGATAGGATTGAGGTCACCAATGTCCTGTAGCGAGTGGTTTCCCCCGTTCACGAAGACATTGAGAGAAAGGTCCTTAAGATCAAACATTAATATATCACACACACATACATATATATATAAATATAAATTTAAATACATACGGACATCAATCAAACCGTGATCTTTAAGTACATAGAATAGTAATGGATAGCATTATGCATATATACAATATATAAAAAGCAACATTGACTTTCTTCTGGAAGCAAAATACGCATATGTAAGGGAAGTATTGTCTTAAATGGTCTGCAGACATATATAGATCTACCCAGTGTGTACCGCACTTCCTGAGGCTTACCTGAGTCGGAATGCTGAAAAGTCTGGTGCTACTGGGCTTTTTGAGACTGGTTGCTTGCCGGTGAATAATGGATAATGGCAGCGAATACCTGGCTTGTTGGGCCAGTTCTAATCAGGGTGATCATCAGTCATGGTGGTTTCTCAAAATGAGGGCACCCAAAAATCGTTGGTTTGTTGTTGATGGCAAACGTTAGCATAGGTTGGCGGACTATAGAGAAGGAAAATAGGTGCTCTACATATATGCATGCAAATTTTCACATGTGTTTGCAAGTGCGAAAGCACGCGTGTATGATAAATCAGGGACATCTGAACACGGAACATGGAGAACATGGAACACTACAGTAATTAAAACAGTCGTAAGTGTTAACATATATACGCAGACACGTGACTCGGTTTTCAATTTTATACACCTCACATCACATCACCACCTGTGATCTGTGGCTGCTGCCTAAATGTTCATGGGCGGACATCAAAAAAACAAACCATGTCACCATGAGGTTAGATCAAAGCGTTTTATGATATGGTGGTTTCTCAAAATAGGGTACCCCCAAATCATCCAATATTATATAATTACTGTAATCAACCACTCTACTGATAAACCAACTATTTGTTTATGTCCCTTATCTTGAGAAACCACCGTTCATGAACATTTGATGTGTCTGCGAATGTAGACAAGAGAAACACTACTGGTGAAACCTACCACCTGATCTAGATAGGCCCTGAACATGTATAGCTATATCAGGGCCTTACTGCCATTTACTACCTGCCACATGTGCACGTCATGTGTCAAGAGCAAGACTATCAAACACTTGGTACCAAAAGCCTCCATGTACCTGAACGGAACTCATCCTGGGAAGCTGGGAGGGTAGCGATGCATGGCATGGGACCCCCCAAAATGGTGACCACAGGTGGTATTTTTGCGCACAGATGCGCGGCTGTACGTGCCCACAAGTGAAGTTGGATGAGCATCGGCTTGCGCAATGTGCAGCATAGTCGGGGGCTCTTCTAGAGAGCTGAGTCCAAAACATTTCGCTATTCTGCATAAAAAGCGTTTCAAGTTTGGAACGCAAAGAGCTTTCTGTGCAACTGGTGATCAATGGCTGGAAACATGATGACCATTAACCATTCTCGACCTTTATTAATAACCACTAGCCGTTACTGGCCACTATTGACCAATAAACCATGTTGCTTGGAAACCAAATTGTCAACACACTTTGCATGCGCTGAAGAGGTGATTGCCGATCTGATGAGAAACTTGCAACCCATGCACTTACGACCCCCAGATGTACGACTAGGACCATCTGATGCAGTCTGCCAATCCTTGAGAAGCTAGAACAGACTGCATCATCAGCTGGTAAAGACACTTGCTGGTTGTCGAACTGGACATGCACAGCCACCAACAAACCAAACAACCTACAACCTACATCAACAAACACTAGTCAAAATCTACGAACGCAAGCTAACATCAACCAAACACTGCCCAACCAATGTATACCAATGTAACATCCCACCAAACGCACAACCAACAAATCAACATCAACCAACAAACCAACCAACACCGACCCACCTGACTTAACCCGTCTTTCCCGTGGAAGGCCTCAGGGCAATGACATATCGAAAGATCCGCACAAACTGCACTGTACGCAGGAGTCTTGTCAGCCGGACGATGCGGAAGGACTTTAAACCTCGATGGCACGGCGTTCACCCAGGTGGGGACACCACTCCTGGTGGGGTTGGATGTGTGAGGACTACCCCACATTTGGCATGTTGAAGTGCGGATGTTTGGTGATATAGATGATCTGCTTAAAATTTACCAGGGATATCACCAGGTGATCCTTCCAAACATGTCGTCTCTATGCGAAGATGGTGCCAGGCATTCGCAAGTTGAGATAAGGACAATCTGTTGTTGCTGGGTGCTATCCCCCACTGCCACATGCTTCCAACGACGATGCTGGCAGAGATCTCACAGCTCAAAGCAACCCGGAAACCCGGCGATCATAACCATCTTGAGGCAAATCCTGAACATTCTCCATGGATCTCCATGACTATGTCGCTTTTAACTATTCCCCAAAATTCTAGATCACATCAGTTGTTGGACTTTAGAACTTATTCAGATGGTCCAACAAGTGATATTCTACGCCACGCTGCTTCTGATATCACCCATTTCTTGGATGGTTCTGCAGGTCCCCACTTCGCTACTGATTCAGCCCAGCAGCTAGACACCCCTGCGATGGAGTTCACGTCAGCTCCACTGGCCAATGCCTCCATGATGTCAACACCCACATCCCACAGTGAACTCAATACGATGAAGACCTGGGCTGATCCATTGGGTGATCGCAACGAAAAACAAGTCATGACCATGGCCTGACTCTGAAAATGACGCTGCCAACAAAGAAACAACACATGCAAAATACTCAATTTATAGTATGTTATGTTTACCTTTGCAAAATCTGTTCTGTATATATTGATATATGAATATAGATAAATAAAAAAGTAAATATTTATATATATATATAGATCTGAATACATATGTACACAGAAAATAAATGTAGATCTGTGTGACAATCTTGGATAACGTTGGCAAAGATACTAGATCTTACAAAATCCTACAGAATCAGTAAGTTCAACAATTGCTTTCTTTTTCTGGGGGCCCTCATGGACATGCGGTCGATAATTCGTGATTCATCTGGGTATCTTGGGAGGACAAGTCTAGACACCTGACGATCACGGAGAACTACGCAAGTCTGTCACTTGGATGGCTGACTCCCTCTGTAACATCTACCCTCTGGTGATCTAACAGAGCAATGGAAAATCCACCAGTTATAGCTGATTTCCCAGGCTTTCCCCAGGAAAATGGTGATTTTCCAGCCAGCTATGTTAGATCACCGCAGTGTACTTATTTCACCAGAAGCAGAGCTGCTCGGAGCCTCTCAAAGTATCTGACGGCAGATTCTGATGTCGCTGATAACCCCTACATGGTCGAGACAACGACAAGCGGGCCACCAACCTATTGGAAATTCACACTTCGTACTCCTGATTTGTTTGGGGGGAAGTGGGAAACCAAGGATTTTGAGAGCAGCCCAGGCCCGCCGCAGCGATAGCGAACCCTCCAGCCATCCCAGGGACGTCAAGGAAATTCCAGCCCCAGTCATCGGACCAGAAAAACGATCGCCCGGCAGCACAAATTCGCAAGGCCAATTCGATGGTGAAAATGCTGGCATATATGTACCTCAACCAATGGTTAATGGTTAATAATGGGGGATAACAACCAACAATAGTAGGGGATATAAGGGATATACCAGCTATATATGTACCTCAATTTGATAAAGCAGTTAACCAACAAAAATAGATAGTTAATGAACCTAGTGTATGGCGAGCTGGGTCAAGCAGTTGACCAACCAATCATGGGGATGATAACCAACAAAGCTATAGGGGAAACAATAGTAAATGATAGGGGAGCCAGGGGTAACCGGTTTTGACCCGCAGCCATTTCACAGCGCTCTCAAAGCCGAGCAGTCTATAAATTTCATGAGAGATCCCAGCAATGATTGGTAAATCGGATCATAGGTCCTGTTGATCTGTCCAGTGAATTGTTGTAAATCACTTCGTTGTAAATCCAAATGATCTGTCCAATCAATTTGACAGTTCACGGGGCCCAAAACACAGTACATTCGATCAATAGCTGGATACACCATCCACCATACATATCACGCCATGTCTTGGTCAGGCAAATGGTTGTATCCCAAAATGATCAACAGCGTCTATCAGCTGAGGTGGTCGAAACTTTGCTCGAAACAAATGCTGGCTCCACTCTGTTCGCAGCACATGATCTTACCCCCATTGGGTACTGAGTAAAACAAGCAGCAACATGATGGTGATCACCATGCATGGTGCTGGCAAGTGCAGGGAGGTCTAGCTAAGGAGCTTGAAAACTCACAGATTACGCAGTGAAAGCTCTCCCGGGGGAGGTCACCATGTTCCGCTAGAGGAAGCCTCTGGGAAATGACCAACAGCCTGCTTTGGCAAAGAAGAAGTTGACATCATCAAAATGGCAAGGAGCCGGGCCGTCAACTGGCCCCCTAATAATGGTTTGTAGACAAATAAATTTAACAATATATATATATATATATATAAATATAAATAAACAAATAAATATATATGTGTAAAAATAAATATATATTTATATATAAATATATATATATAGAGAGAGAGAGAGAGAAAATCTTATAGAATGCTTTATAATTATAGAATAAAATTGATTAATTAAGCACCTTTGGTCATGCTTAACTATCATGATTGACCCATATGTTAGGTCTTGCAACACATTGATTGCAGGTTCATATCGTTGCTCATTCCGAGGTGCGTTAGAATCAAATATCCGCATTAATGAGCTATCTAACATCTACAGGACTTTGACCCACAGCAGCAACGGCAACATGACACTCTTGCACTTGCTTTTATTTTTGTACGGGTCAGTATTGGCGGTTGTTTTTCCCAAAGCTGTGCATCTCTCCAAGTCCACAGGTTTCCTCTTTGAACAAATGGCACTAGCAAGAAACAGTCTCTTATATTCCCGTTACAGCAGTACGCGCTCTGTGCTTCCAACCATGACCAACACATCAATTTGATCTCAACCTTACAATGATTGAAGAGCGCCCTCTAGTTCTACTACAGGTCCTGCCCCATGTCAATCAAGAAGCAGGATTGTTGGTGAGCGAGGCTTAGTATCTCAAATATTCCCCCAAGGTTGGCTGACCCCGTTGACCCCGTTGGTAGCCTCATAAGCCATCGAAACCACCCCTCGAGGGTTCCGCCATGGGAACGGAGCTGCGCAATGCTTTGGCCCGGCGGCTGAATCACCCGCAGCCCCGTGTCGTTGGTGGACGGCTGGACGGCAGAAATGTGCACATCGACGCCGATGAAAATTGCGTTGGTCAAAACCACCTGGGTCACTGATGAGCAGAGACAGTTTGGTGTGGTTGATGTTTTTCAACGAAAGTGTTGATCATGAAAAACATATAGGTAAATGTCGGTAGAGACGCCTATAGTCACAGACTACATTGGTATTTCATAGTCCAACTGCTGCTACATAAAAAAGTGGTGAGTTCTCTTTGTATTTTACAATATCCATATGCCTTCATTTCATTGCTGAAACACCTCATACACTAGCACCATGGAGTATCATAATTATTCAGGTCGTCACCAAAACAAGCAACAACAGGAAAAGGTAAGGGTGGATTGGTTGGCTCATGATGCAACCCGCAATGTAGGCAACGATAGTGCCCGCCAAATAAGCAACAATCCTACTGGATGATAAGGAACAGTTTGGGTGCAACCAACAATCCTAATTGATAAGGAGGGACGATGGGGGATAGTCACCGACAAAAAAAGTCAATAAATAAGCAAAATCAGTGATAATAGTGGTATATATAGCCATCAATGAGCATCCATAATCACAGCATCAATACTATGTGTTCAAGTAACTGCTCATCAAATTGGTGGATTGGTTGGCTTCTGAGGCGTACAACCAACAAAGCAATACCCATGGAGCAACCATGACCGATCATCAATCAACAGAAACAACAATAATGCCAGGGAAACACTACCCTTGTTGTGGTTAGTGGTTCCCATAATCTGAGCTCAGATCAAAAATCATAGGGAATGGCAACAGGGATCTCAAGTAGCTAAAGAAACTGCAGAAACAGAGCAGCTACCAACCGTCCAACCAATATGTCATGGAATCATGTATATGTACAGGTCATAAATCATCATTTGTGAATTAAACATTCTTCCATGTTGCAATCCTGCACCCATGCTACATAACAAACCACAGACCCGAAATCTCGCAACTAAAGTTTAATCAGATAAAAATTGCAAACCTTTCCTTGCCAAGCTCTGAACCTCAGCCAACTCATTTGTCATCTCGACGATCACAGGTTGGTGGTTCCAATCCCTCTGAAGAAAAATGATTTGTCAACAAATCACCGCAAATATTGAGAAAATTACACATGCTTCAACTTGAAAACCACCAAAAATGGTTAGTCAACCAATAATCTTAAACATAGGGAAACAACAAGTTCAGAGCCACCAGACTTCACCAACCGATCGTGTAGATCAGGAACGACACCAAAGAAGGTCTCGAAGAGCGGATGCTTCACAGCTCTTTCCAGGCAGGTCGGAACTCGCTCCACCTCAGGGTGTGCAGAAATGATGGTACTCCAAAAGGTACTCTCTCCTTAGCTAACTTAACCTTTCTGTCCAAAATGTTGGTTCACTTACCTGGCCCCTGTTCATAGAGGAATCTCTAGGAAATAAAAAAATGCCTAGGGATCACTTCCAAACTGTTTTAGGCTAACATGTCCGGTAGGATTGAAGCCAAGAGTTGCTAACACAGCCCTTGGGGAGTGGTGGCTTTCATCAATGCAGGATGTTTCCACTGGGAAATTCAAGAAGTTTGATGGGAAACGGGAAGGCCATTTGCCTAACATGGACTTTGCGCCGAAGCTGGCTTCCCTAGGAAATAAACAAATGGTGAGAAACCTGGAGGGGCCACGTTAGTCACAGCAATCCTCCATCATCCTCCATCATCCTCGATCATCCTCGATCATCCTCCATCATCCTCCATCATCCTCCATCATCCTCATTGGTAGGGTCTTAATCCAGCTAACTTGGCCTTTGTCCCTTTGCTTAATTCTTAATGGTTGAAATGCTCAGCGGCGGCCATGTTAGTCAGCTCTTTAAGCAATCCTTCCAACCATCAGCCATGGCTAACTTATCCTCCAACTTGGTGTTATCACTACATCCGGCAGGGTTGACTAACATAGCTTGATAAGTTTTACTTATTTTCTAATTATGCTATGTTTCTTATGGGGAGTCTAAATGGGGAAACCAAATAGGAAAACCAATGAGGAATGTATGTTTGTATAATAGGGGTTGAATTCTAATGAGTAATAGCAATAGTAATAGTGGTTAACCACTGGTTATCATTTATAATGGGGAAATCAATGAGGAAACCTGAATCAACGGGTTGTCTTTTCAATAGATTTACATTGGTTGCCCCAATGTAATGTCTTGATGATGTATGCCGCATTATGCCCATATCATAGATACCCTGTGTCTTGAACATATATGTGATGTGGGACAACTAACCAGCTATTGTTGGTTTTCCCCATAGTTTATGACATGTTTAACCATACTTCTTCCCTGTGGTAAAACCACCAGCTTGTAGTTCTTTAACCATTACTTCCTAGGCATATCAGTTAGTATATCCCATACTTCTGTTGATTATTGTCCCCTATCATTACGCACTGCTAATGGTTATAACCCCTCTATAACCCCTATAAAACCCCTCTATAACCCCCCTATAACCCACATACAACCACTTGGCCCTATAACCCTTATAGAACCTCTATACAAGCCTAGAGATTAAAAAACAACTCCAAACAAACAAACAAAACTGATCAAAATCACCCAGCACTTGACCTCAGACTTCAGCCCTTGGAACTCTTCCCATGGCTCGCAGGGGGCGCCTTCTTGCTGGTCCGCATCGATGCATCGCGACGGATGCGTTCGGTCACTTCCTGCCGCTGAGGGCTCTCGTAGCGAGAGCGGTCAGCAACCTGAGGGCGCCATGGGCAACCAATGGGTGAGTAATGGTTCATTCACGGTTGATCATGATTGATTAATCCAATCGAATCTGATGATATGACGAAGATTAATGGGTGACAATACAACTAGATCATATCTATGGGCAACCAATGGGTTGATAAAAGGAGATCATAACCAGCAATTGAGGGTTGATTAATGGGTAATGGATATGACTATGGTTCATATTCATTGATATGGTTGATTAAGGGTTGTTCATTCACGGTGGTTGATTGATGGGTAATGGATATGACTATGGTTCATACTAGTTAATTAATATGGTTGATTAACGGTTGTTCATGAATATTGGTCGATTAATGGGTAATGGATATGACTATGGTTCATATCAATTTATATGGTTGATTAAGGGTTGTTCATTCATAGTGGGTGATTAATGGGTAATGGATATGACTATGGTTCATATCAATCAATATGGTTTATGGGTGGTTCATTCATATTGGTTGATTAACGGGTAATGGATATGACTGATGCAATCTAATCTGATGATCCATGGAAAAGGCTAATGGATGGCAAACTGGTTGGTGGTTGAAACACCCCATCAAGAAAAATCAGGGTAAACACACATTTCATTGAAGCATTTGTTTGTCAATATACCAACCATCTGGTAGTACAATTAGGAAAACATGGTTTGAAACCAACAACCAACTAATAATTAAGAGTGATAACAATAATGATGGTTTGTAACAAAGGCTTTGTCAGCTGACTGATGTTTGATAATGGGGTTCACCAACAAAAATGAGGGATATAGAAAATGGGTACAGGTCATGACCATCCAAACATAGTGGTAAGAACACTCCCAACAGCTCAGCTCCACCTTTATTTGTTTATCTAATCGCAGCTCCACAGCACGCACCAACCGGGTGTGAGCCTTTCTTGAAGGAAAAGTGCTTATTTTTGAGATGTTTTCTCAGGGTACAGGGTGAGACCCCTGTTCAACTCATGAAGTGTTTGTGGGTGATCCGCCCGTCGGCGTCCTTGGTCAATTACCAGGCCAATCCCCAGGTATGGTCGGTTTGAATATCTATGGATCCAAATTAGGGTGTTTAAAGGAATTAAGAGTTCAAATTAGGGTTTTGAAGGGATTTGGGGTCTAAATGTTGGAAGAACATGGGAATGTTGATGTGCATGCTGGTAACAGTGCATAATCAAACAATATAGTAATGCTCATTATGGTTACTGGTGATGATGGGGCTGCTTCGCACCATGGGGTTGAACAATTGTTCGCAAGAATGTCAGGCTTGCCTTTGGAGATATGTCCGAGTTGAATTGAGCCCCTTTCCCCAAAACAAATCAGGGCGCAAGTATCGCTTCACTCAAGAGACAAGAAAGGAAGAAAGGCATTTAACGTAGGCCCTCCATTGGTTGTAGCTAGACTGTAAACCAATATAGCTTTCTACTTGGGTTTGCCCGTTGTTCCAAACTTGTGAATTCAAATCAAGCATTGCAGGTCCTTTTGGTCAAAAAACAATGGGTGACTTGAACCAACAGCTCAAAAATGCTCAAGTTGTGTGACCTGAAACCAGCAGCCAACTGGCCAACAATATACGGAACCTACAAGCCTTAGAAACTGCATTCCTTCTAGGACATGGGATCAGTAGTGAAGTGCTTGGGCCCTGACCTCAGCATGCATCAAACTGCTCTGTCTGGTGAGTTTGCAATGGCGGAATGTCCATTTGTTGAACGAACTGCTTCTACCTATACGCGAATGTATTGTGTATTTATTCTACATTGTATCTATCGCTGTAAAAAACATATTATGAATTCCTATATAATACTTTTCGTGTATGATGCATGTATTTGTCGTAAATGTGCGAATGTAGACATAGGTAGAAACATCTGTAATTACTACATCACTAATTAAATATGATGATCCAAAATTATGGTGCAACATGTTAGAGTGGATCCCTTCCAGGACGGGTGTCTTTTTGCGATGAACCAATATTTTGCAAAGTATCTATCCCGATCAAAGTATCCATCCCCTACATCAATGCATCTATCTATCTATCTGTCTATCTGTCTATCTGTCTATCTGTCTACCAATCTATCTGTGAAAATCAAAAAAAGGAAAGTATCCACCAACATCGGACATCTTTCACCACCGTCCAACATCGAACATCCCACCCGGCCCCAGCCGCCAAAAGGCAGAATTTCTTCGCGGTCGATAGGCCCTGAGCCCGGCTTGCTTGTCCATAACAATGGTGATAACTGAGATTTAATATTCATCAAGATATTCATTAAAGAAAAAAAATGGTGATAACAAAAATAGAACAAAACATATCCAACAAGAAGAATATAATAAGCATGTTCGATGACTATCCACTTTTTTGACTTTGCTGCATAGAGGTCCAAAGCCTGTAGCTATACATGCAGTGCCACGGTCTGCGGTTGATAGTCAGGCATCTGTGAGCCGACCACCGACTGACAAAAATGGCTAAATTCATGAGCACTCTTTACAAGCTCAGGATGATCTTCCGTTCCTGCAAGTGGAAAATCAGTGAGACATGCAGCAGCCAATGCTTGGTTCAAAAGGCTAGGGTACTGTTGGCTCCCGCAGTAGCGAATGTGCCGTCAGAGCGTCGTCCAGCCAAAACCCTAGTCGGTCGTGGAAGATCAGGTCGCTCAAATCTCCTCAAGAGATTTTCCAGTGGCAAATTCGCGTACAATAATCGTGTTGGCTTGATGGCAGGACTGCCAAAACGATATTGTTGAATGGTCATGGTACGAAACAAGGCACACGAGTCGATCAAGAACCGGATCAATGAAGTGTGCCAAATGGACGCACCATCTTCAGCCCATGGAATGTCCGGGTGTTCAATCACAATGCGGGTTCCAAAGTGCACCGCTCGAACAGCCAAATGAATGGCCCGAAGCAGGAGAATGGTACCGATGTGGAGTTGAACCAGTTCCTTTCCAAAGAGCCGGGACAGGCCCCACGGACATTGCCTATCACGCAGTGGACGGGGGCCCCGTAGCTCAACGCCATGTTCATTGTGGAGAGGTAAGGCCCGGGCATGGCTCCACGTTTCACAGGGCGGACCACATACTAATGCAACGATTGCTCCCTGAGCTGCAGCATTCATCAAAAAATTCCAAAGGGAAGGATTGAGAATGTTGTATTGACTGGCAATGGCAGTGTCAATGGATATGCAAATGACACCTGGGTGTGCAGAGGCAAGAAAACCCTGGACCCACCACTGAAAGTCACCTGTGCGACGATGACCTGAGTAAAGGTGAACGACAAGCTGCAATGAGGAACGAACCTGAGAGGGAATGACGTCACCACATACAGTCCAACGTGCCAGATAGGTGGATTCCCAAACACCCAAGTCAAGAAAGAGACTGGAGATGGAGGGGCGAGGGGGAATCGATCGAGCAAGTAAGGGAGGGGAAGCACCAGGGAGGGTGAGGCAAGAGTCTGAGAGATACGACGAAGTTCCCAAAGACTCTGAACATCCTCAATGTCGAGCCAAAATTGCCAAAGAGCGCGGTCCCCAATCGATGCAGAGTCCAGGAGACTGGGGGATGGACGGTTGCTAAACGTGGCAGGCAGCAGGTGATCAATCCAATGAAAGGCAAAGAGGAGGCCAAGACGATGGTCAGGAGTAGCCTCAGCAATAACATCCAAAAGATGATCAATCCAAGCATCACATGATGAAGAATCATGGAGACCCAAAACAGGAGGTCCAAGAGAATCCAAGCCAACCTGTAAAGCCGCAGTCCAGGACGGAGGTGAAGCCCAAGGCCAAGAAAACCAGGGATACAAGTCATGGAAAGACAAATGCCACTGCTGTGTCAACAAACGACTACGGTTCATCTGGATGTCATCTGGAAGCAAGGGACCATGCAAGACACGTTCACAAGGCAAGCGAGTGACATGACGTTTCGATGGCTCAACTTGAATGTTGACTGGTGAGTCCGGAGTTCTGAAATGACACAATTTGGAAAAGCAACCATTCGGCTTGTATTTAAGATGTTGTAAAAGACGGTGGGTGCTGTGGAAATTACGCAGACAACCCCCGCACGTGGTGGATTGGATGAAGCCTCGCTCTGCTGAGTGCAACTGGTGGGCTTGATGACGGTGCTGGGCCAAGGCACGCCGGTCAGCAAACCGTTGAGAGCAGACATCACAGGAAAAGTCCAAAGGTGACGTCTGCTCCGGTGCAGGTGGCAAACAAACAGCAACACGAGATTGAGCACACAATTCATCCAAAATCTGGTCATGCATGTGCATAGTGTCAAAAGCAACCTTTTCCTGAAGCACATGGCGGTAGACCGCACGACGAATCAAGGTATCCCAATGTGAACAAGTCACAAGTTGCGACAGGAAAGTATCCCAACCCTGGTTGTCAACTTCAGGAATGGCAAAGGGCAAAGCAATCACCGAGTCCATCCATTGAAGATCCAACAAGACATCGTGCAACCAACCTTGATTGTTGCGATTATCGATGTAAAGGGCATCCAGGTAAAAGGAAGCAGGAAAACGAGCAAGGACAGGAAGGTAAGAAAGCCGCAATTTACCTAAGATGACCCGAAAGGAGGGTAATTCAAATTGAGAACGAAGAGCAGCGTCCGAAACACACTTGGAAGCATCCCAAAATCCATTGCCCACAATGACACGAATCATGCGCATGAGAGCCGCATCAATCTGACGGATGTGAGAGGGCGTGAGGGACATCCAAACACCAGCTCCATAAAACAGTCGGGATGTGATGAGACTTTGAAACAATTGCATGCGAGCATGTTGAGGAAGGTGTTTGTTCAGAAACAGCTGCCGTTTGACTTCCGCAAATGCTTGACGTGCAGCTCCCAATCGATGCTTGACCTCTACATCAATGGTTGAATCCATCTGATAAACCGCTCCAAGGTGGCGGTAGGTCGAAACCACCGGGAGCTGGATGATATGCTCCTTGGCATGTACCAATATGGTCTGAGAAGCAGAGGCCCCAAACACCTGAGTGCGGAGGGATTCCGACCCCCGGCCTCGAAACATCAAAGCAACGGCCGTCTTATGCTTGGCATAGTTGATGATCATGCCCAAGGAGTTCATGTGGTCATGGATGATTGCCATAGTTTGTTGCACAGCAGGGATCAGCTGATCTGGCGAAGCAGCACAAAGGGGAATGGCGACATCATCAACCCAAGCGATAGGTGCCATGGTGAAGTCAGCTGCCCTGGCGCCAGCTGCAACCTCTGGGATCTGAGCAATCTTGTCTGAGATGACCCGAATTGCTTCCGCCATGAACAGGTTGAAACACACATCCGCCAGGGGAGACCCCGGGCGGGTGCCCCTACCAGTGGCAGTGACTTGTGATGCAAAGGTCTCATCGGCCAAGTTGGGGAGGTGGAACCAGGTGCCCAAATGGGTGTCATTGCAAAGTCGACGAACAAAAGGGGGCATAGTATCAATGAGGACCGAAGAGTGGGTTTGTAAAGCAGCACACATCTGATCCAAATCGAAATCGCGGTCACCTAACATAGCGGCCAAATGGTCGGGAGTCCAAACATCCATGGATTCAAAAAGCCATTCGCGAAGCATGGAATGGAAGGCAGCCTTGAGATCGATGAAGATCACCGCAGAGCTAACCCGCCTTGCCCGAGCAACCTTAGAGTGAAGGTTGACAAGATGGATCCCTGTCTGAGTTTGTTGGCCAGGAACACCGCCTAACTGTCCAACAGTGCGAGTGCGAAGAAAGACCGGGAGAATCAAAGTGCGTAACCATCCATGAAAGAGTTTGGCACAGCAATTCGAAACCAAGATTCCACGATGCATCGACGGGTTGGTGCGGGCACCCGTACCTTTGTACAATGCAATCAACCGACCGCCCTTGAATGCATGGGGTTCAGTGCCATCAATGGCAATCCGACAAAGGAGGCCAGTTAACGGTTGTGCCACGATTGGAGCAAGAAAGTGAAAGAGGTCTGGAGGGAGTCCATCAGGACCAGACGCCTTACCAGGGCGCTGCCTCAAGCACTGGGCTTCAACATCCACAACCGACGGCAACAAGTCAAGAGAAATCTGGAAGGGTTGTTCGGTCAATCGACGCTGCTGTTGGGCACGATGAGTCTGAGATCGCAGGTGAGCCTCAGGCAAGGTGTGACCAAATTCCAAAGCTTCAAAGTGGCGAAGGAATTCTGCATGGTGATCAAGGAATGGCTGAGCCTTGCGACCTTTGTGCTTAGGCAGTAGGAACTTGATTTGCTTCCATAAGCCCTGAAGACCTGAGCGGGTGTATGTTTTGCCAGCCTGGGCGGCCAGGTTGGCAAAAAAGGCGCAATCTTCATGACGCAGTGCCCGTTTGGCAGCTTGGGAATACCAATCATGTTGCCATTGAAACCATGCGAGGCATCGACGTAGGGCACGACAATGCTCTATGCAGGCAGTACGTAACTGTTGTTGGCGAACAGAAGAAGACCAACCAGCGAAGCAGCACCGCAAGACATAATCACTTTGAACGGACCTGAGTGACCGAAGTTGACGAAAGCACCATCGTTTACAATCCACAAGTTGCCAAGTATCAAGGGAAATGTGTGGTTTGCGACGTCGAATCGATCGAACACCAAGACAGCGAGTAGCAGCACGAGCAACAGTCAGGATGTGTTGTGAAAGGGCATCAGCATGCGCATGCACATCAAGATGAGCAAGTGGGAGGAAGGGCCGCATCTCCCATAATTGCTGGAACGTTGCAATCAACCTCGGATCACTGAAAGTTGGCAAAACGAACGGAGGTTTGGTAGAAGGGGGCGCCGTGCGATAGGTGACATGCCAAAGACATTCACAGCAAGCAACCAAGTGATCAAGCCGAGTAGTGGACAAGTCAATGCTATCTGAAATCCATGAACGGACAGAACGGAGATCAGCCTGGAGAGACAAGCCAATATAGTCGAGTCGAGCACCACCTGAACCATTAGCATAGAGACAGGTAATGCTGCTGCCATGGTGCATAGAAGAAAACGTGGATGGAAGAAAAACTTGATGTGTCAAACACCATTCATGGAAAAGTTGTCCCGAAGAATTTTCAGGGACAGGGGCTTCAGATCCAACAGATGGGGTGACAAATTCTCCCAAGTGGGCATTAGCGTCCCCAAGAAAAACCAGTGGAAGATCACGTTCAGCTGAGGCAATATGCTTAGAGAGCCGAGTCCAAAAGGCATGTTGTTCGTCAAGTGGCCGAGCTGAGTGAGGAGCATGGCAACAAATGACAAGGCATCGGAGCCCAGGATGGTGCACCCGGATGATGATCATGGTGGGATCACTAAACACCAAAAACAGGTCTTGTTTGCGAAATGGCCTAAGAGCAGGACAGAATGGGTCAACAGTATTGAACCAGACCTGAACGCCTTCATGACCAGAGGGCAACGCTGAGTGAGCAAGCACTATGAAAGCATCATTGGGAAACATGGAAACAGCTCGATGGCGGCTTTCTTGAATACCCACAATGTGAAAGTGTTCACTTTGAAATTGAGCCATGAGGGTTTGCATACGACTACCAACAACCGAAGTAGCATCACGATGGTTCTCACCCAAAGTGAGGACATTGGCAGTGGCAAATCGAAGCTGCAAAGTGCGAGAAGTCCAGGCAGGCTCATGATCTCGATCAGCAGATTGCATAGAAGAGAAGGCTACAGGTGGATCAAGTGACAAGTCGGGCACGGAAACCGGAGTACCGGGAAAAGTCACAAACCCTTGGGAGTCCGGAGCCAACCCTAAAGGAATCGTCCACATCCATTCAAGGGACTTTGTATTCGCCTCAGTAAGCCAGGGGGCAAAAGGATGCTCACCTAATTCCAGGTGGTTCGCAGCAAACTTAGCCAAGAGGTCAACACCTTCATTCCACAGGTGTCCACTATGTGCGGGAACGTGATTCCATGAGATAGCCTTACCACAGTACGATTGAAGCAGCAGCTCAAAAGAACGCATGAGTCGCTTCCAATGCACATCCGCATGAGCTTGCCAGAATCCTTGAGCAAGTCCAGCAGTGGTACAAGCATCGTAGTTGAAGCACACATGAGGGGGGTGATCTGGAAAAACAGCCCTATGCCATCGGACAACATGAACGGCCCACAAAAGCGCCCAACTCATAGCTCCATGTTCAGCTTGACCATTGTGAGTACCAGGGATGCGGTCAGCAAGCAAACCCACAAGCTGTTGACCTTGATCCGTGGAAACAGTAAGGATGACCCCAGCACCCAACTGCGAATGAGAGCAAGAACTATCTGTGTAAAACTGATATGCCAACGGTACCAAGCCTTGCCACAAAGGAAAGGATTTGAGCTGATGAGCAAAGTCCAAGGACCAGGACATCTCAGAGGGCCAATCCAATAGAACAGGAAGAGGAAGACAAAGTACCCGATGGAAAGTATCCTGAACAGGGGCAAAGTCAAGTTGAACAGTGGGTCCAGAGGAGGGTGAAGGAATCAGCGCTTCAAGTCGCAGCACCGGTTTACCAGGTGAAACCTGGAGAAAGTTGACTTCATCCTCACTGGAAACCAGGTCCATGTCAACTGGAGCATCATCATGTGTCCTTTGCGAGAGAGGCAACGAAGAAGTGATAGTGACATGCCAACCGAAGCCATGATCAATCAATCCAAGAAAGTCGGGCTCAATCGGCATAGAGCCATGAGAAAGGGTGCACGGAGGGATGACAGAAGCACGTGGAGTGCACCAATGTTCAACCTCAGCCATGTGAAGAAGATGATCCCATTGACACCGTCGAGGGAGGAACGAGGCAAGAGCACGTCGCTGAGAGCCTTGAAAAACTGCCGCAAGCCCAACCCTAGTAGCATCGTCAGAAGCTTGGAAGAGAATAACATGGACCTCCGGGCCATCAATTCCAAGAACAAACGGAGCAGGATAAACAATGGTAATGTGCAATGCTTGATCATGTTGAATACGATGATGCCATGGACGACGCAAAAGTTCAGTCCAACTGGCAACATCTTCATCCAAATACACACGGGCTGACCATTGACATACACGATGATGCACACCATGAAGGTACCACGTATGGACAACCAGGTGACTGTCTCCCACATGGATGTCACGAATGGAGTACCGATGCCAAAGCGAGACAAGCTCATTGATGGCTGCTTGAACTTCTTGCATAAGAACAATGCCATCAGGATCATCATCAACATCACTCCCATACACAGCTTGAGGAGGAGCAACACCCACAAGAGCATTAGGAAAATAACGAGGGATGTGTGCAGAGGTGATCAAGATGTTGCATCCATGACGTAAATGAATGATCCTAGCCTCAGGGAGTTCAAGATCCAGAGCAAAGACTTTACAAATCTCCGTATCCTCAGGCATTCTTCACTAGGAGGTGCAAAGGCATGTTCGATCAGAACACGACGATCAGCATCACATGGGACAAAAGTAGCCAAGTGGGAAATCGAAGGGCCATGGAAACGCCGAGGAGAAAAAGTAAAAAGAATTCCACAGTGAGCATCAAGACCACGCTGTAGAACAATCGCATGCCCCTGTGAAGGACGAGCAACATTGTCCCACGGCTTGGGGTGTACCACATGAATAGAGAAGGGTAAATGAGGTACAAGGAGGTCTGACCAAGCCTCCCGAAATGCAGCATGCCAAGCAGCATTTTGTTGATCAAGGCGAACAATGCGAGAGTGGGAACAATGAGGTGAATCAACTGCATCAAGAAACCAGGTACGCAAGTGGAGAACCAAACCTTCTTCTTCAACTTCTACAACCCCTTGCTCAAGCATAAGAGCAGTGAGATCAATCATGAAGGGAGGCAACAAGTTGGGATCAAGCGGAAGTTGTCCTTCAGGAAGCGCAGCAGCATTGTCATGGAAAGCCTGTGCAAAAGATGCATCAGCTTCCTCAAGTCGACAAGTGAGCAAATCCGGGACCTTATCCCAAGTGGAATGACTCAAGGCGTCCAAGTGGGCATGAGCAATCAAGGAAGACACCTGAAATTGCATAAAATGAGCAAGATCATGTAGGTCTTCAACAGGATCATTCATCAAAGAATCCGCAGAATCCAAGGTCTGTGAATAAGAATCAGAGTCGAGCATAAAACGCAGAGGGTCGAGAGGCAAGCTAGGAAGCGCATCAATCACTTCAAAGTTCTGATCAATCCAAGTACGTTCAAGACTGGTGCGTGAAAAGCCAGCATGAAAACCACGAGCCAAAAAGCGTGTGGGCATCTGACAAATCTGAAGTTCAGGGGGAAGCACAATCCTAATGTAGTCACCATGATGTACAGCAATGAATCCACGAAACTGTGACGGCACCAGGTCATGATTATGAAACATCAGACAAGCATTGCCAACATGGTGACACCAAGAGGAGAGGCCCAACATCTGCAAGATACTGTCTTTAGTGATTGAAGCGGGAATCAAACGCACAAATCGACTGGTTTCAGGATGAGGAACAGGCCAATGACTATGGAATTCCACATCGATCAGAACAATTTGAGAGGTAGCAATCCCCTGCAAGTCATGTACCTGAAGGGCAAGCAACATCTGGGTAGCGGAATGCCAAAGGTCAGAGGGCAGAGCACGTACCTGAAAGATGTTCACAAGGGTGTGAGGAGAAATATGCAGCCAATCACAAACTTGTCTTCGAAGTGCCCAAGATGTGGTCCATGCAAGTTGACCAGCAACACAAGCCGAGCCCACGGGACAAACATGCGCAAACTGGTGTTGTGTCTGAAGAGGAGGGACAGGAGGATCAATGTGAACATGAACAGGATCCAAGCCATGAGCAACACCAGGAAGAGGATCAAGGCCAATTCCAAGGGGAAGCTGAACAAAACCATGTGGCACGTAGTCATCAGGGAGTGGCGGAGGGCGAGGTCGATGAGAAAGAAGTGAAAATTGGTCAGGTTCCGGGAGATCCACCATGACTCCAGAATCAAAATCGAAAGCATCAGAATCGGAGGAGCACGATTGTGAGATCAACGAAAGCGAAACAGCTAAAGGCTCTCGAACAATCGAGTCACAAGATTGTATGGAAGTGAGATTGTCCAAATCAACTTCTAAGGCAAGAATCAAAGCATCACGCACAGCATGCCACGGAAACCGGCAATGGGGCATGAAACAAGTGGAATGCATGGTAACCAAGGGATCAAGACGCTGCCTATGAGAACAAGACAGTGTCAGTCCTTGGGAGTTGCAGGGTGTAGCAGAGGCATGTATGGAGGGGCATGCTGCATGAACAACCATATTGGTAGATTCATAGGCCTCAACCCAACCAAACGATACCTTGCTAAGCACTTTGGGCGCGCGTTGGTCTTTCCGAAGACAAGGAGCAACGCCGCCAAGAATCATGGTCCAGCACCTGGGCCAGGATGGGTGAATGCAGAGACACAAGGTCTCTTGCGCCGGGCCTCTGAATGTTCCTCTTCGTCGGATGGAACTGGAATCTCCGTAGCATCGAGAGCAGTTGGAACTAATGATTCGCCACATTGGGACAAAATAGTGTTCAACTTCTCTCTCAGAGCTTTCTCTTCGAGGTCCATGGCATCGATTTCGCCCACATCCATCTGATCCTCTGCAGGAACTGTACGGACATCGTTCAGTGCACCAGAGGCTGAGGTGGCTGCGGTCACAGCCTGTGCATTCAGGCGTTGCAGCTGACCATGTGCAGTATTGACCTGTTCCACTGTAGCTTTGATCTTTTCCTTGAAATCCAGTTGAGCTGCTTCGAAGGCTTTGATCTGCTTCTCCCATTGCACAACTGAATCTGCCAGGTACCGAAGCCAGGCACGACGATGTTGAATGCGTCCGTCCTTCAAGTCTTTGAGGTTGGTACGTGCTTTGCTGAGCATAGTGGTAGTTCGATGCATCTCCTTCTGCAGTTGTCGATCGGTTTGACCATCGACTTTGTCCAGGGCTTTCTTGAGGCCGGCTGGCATCTGCGAAGCATCTGGATAGGCAGCTCGAACTTCGTGCATGAGATCGATTTGTTCTTGAGGCAAAGAAGGTGTCGGAGTAGGTGGCTGCGAAGGAGCACTCCATGTTTCCTGAGTCCACCAATGCGACTGTTCCACATGATTCGACGAGGTGGCCTGAAAGGGTGCAATAGGTTGAAAGGGCCAAAATTCCTCTCCAGCGCCTTTCTTGCCACCCTGACCTTTGCCTGACTTGCCTTTGACTTTGCCTTTGTCTTTGGATGTTGTTTTGCCCGTGCCCTTGCCCTTGCCCGATGGCTTGGGAGGGCGAGAGGCACTTCTGTCTTTCTGATCTCTGTATTCCGTGTGTCTGGTTGGGGTCTGCGATCTGGAGGCTCTTGCACCAGAGGCTGTGCCAGTCTGTGAACCATCCCAATTGGCCTGACTCTCTTGAGACCATTGATTGGTACGTCCTGTGTAGACAAACTTGGCATCGTAACAGATCGACCAATGAGCCCAACACTTGGGACAGTGTTCTTCTGCATGGCTCACTTGCCGTTTGCAAGGCTTGCATTTCCACGGATCCTTTGATGCCATTGTGTCGTCCTTGAGGCACGTGGCTAAAAAATGGAAATCCGCCGAATGATGAGCTTGCAATCTCCTGACTTCTTTGCGAAGCCGGGCAGGGTGTAGTGTCACAATCCCAGACCGATGTAGCCACAGAAGCTTCCTGGCTTCTGATCGCAGTTTCCGATGACGCCTCTTGATGGTAGGCGAAATGTTGATCGAATTGGAATTGAAAAAGAATTGCAAATGAAATGCAAAATTGGAAAAAACCCAAGGGCATATACGGATGTCAGCCAATCGAACGGCAGTGAAATCCACCACAGGGTAAGTGACAGGGTTTCTCGGCTGACCCCTAACCGGTAGTTCAGTCCAATCGAAGGCACGAAATTGCCCGCGGAAGGCCGCTAAGGTCCTGAAACCTAACTGAGACTCGTGGGGTCGAGAAACAGTAAGAGCCGAGACCTTGATGACTATCCAATTGGCTATATCAATGGTATTGACTCAGCAAGGCTCAGATTAGCTTATAACGGGTAATGAGGGTTCCTAGCTATCAATAATTATAGAGTCAAGACCAATAGAAAAACTAACCAAATTACCATCCTAAAGCAGTAAGAATCTTGCCGTTGAGCACGATCAATACCAATCACTCTAGCTATGTTTCACTGCTGTCAACCATCACTAAGCATTGCTTTAACCCGACAAAAAATGTTTGAAACAATTGTGAACCATTTGCTTCATCATTAAATGTTCCACCCATGATGAACCATTCGTAACCATTCATCGCTAGCATTGTTCATCGTTCACCAACCACTGGTTGCGATTGTAGCATATCCCCTAGAGCCATGATTAATTGTTTTGTTTTTATCAACCATTGGCCATTGATCAGGCACCATCAAGCATAATGAACCATTGGTTCCAAACCTGTTGCAAACCATTGCTATGATATGAACCATCATCCGCCTTGATGCTGCCAGTACGTCTTTGACTGACTGCGTATCTCTTTCAGGGTACGCTCTGAATTCACTGAGAAATCTGTAAAAAGAAAATCATTGTTATTGGCCAGTTGTATCTTCACCACTGTCAACTATCATGAACCATTGTTTCAATTCCAGGGTTTCTCAAAGCAGCAGTACCCCCAAATCATCCTCCTTCAACCATTTATAGGAGCATGTTGGGCAGCTTCACTATTTCAAGAAACCACCATTTCCATGTACAATGATCATATATTGCTAACCTTAGCCGTTGATCACTGGTGATGATCGTTTCGATCCTAAGCTATCAACCTTGAACGGTGAGCCACCGACCTTTCATCCGCCACCGAGGATCTCGAGGCTCACCTCCGATGCCAAGCCCATGCCGTTTCCGTCACGTTTGTCACGCAGCCCGGAGGGCAGACCCGAGGACACTCCCAGGTCAAAGCCTCAAAGGTTGCAATCACTGCGGGTATCGTTGCTTAATGCGTATGTGCCTGTAGTATGTGCAGAACTATACTAATATCAACATAGATATGTGGTGGTTTATCCTGCAGTATGCTTTTTTTTTAAATATCTAAAATTCTGATAAGCCATACATTGAGTTATATAAATAAGTACATCTTGTATGTAATAGTATATCTATAGGCGCAAGAAACATATACAGTCAGATACAAACGCTTGTACATATTGTGAGGACCCGGGGTATGAATCTATACCTCAAACAAGTGGAATACATGTACACGCATTTACAATCAAACATAATATGTACAGTAAGTGCATTTAAGCAAAACATGTTTTAGACCAAGGTACAATCAAGAATGCAAAATCAAATTTATGAGCAAGCGGAGCTGTCTGCACCACTATGCATTGTACAAAGAACCATACCCAAACACTCCATGCATGCCTGGTATGTTTAGACCCCCTCTTTGTTGGTAAATTTAGCAATGAAGTATCTGAGATACGCAACTCAGTCCTGCACCATGTTTCCAAACTCGAGTGAACCATCAAAGAACTCCACTTCCTCTGCTCCACCAATCTCAAGCCACCAGGGACTGGTTCAAGGGTGGCTGACTGGCTTCGTATATCTACTTTTAACAGGTTCCTCCATACCCAAAAGCATTCAATCTGATTCCAATTTGAGGATCATAGCACTGGGGACCTCCGAACCCCCCCGTGTGGCGTCAGCATCTACCCTGCAGCCGAGAGACTGCGTCGTTGCAGCACCTCTCGAAGTAAACCATCTTGAACATCCAGCCTGGCAAAACCATTTCCAGTTTTGCTTGGAAGTTCATGGACTTTGCTTACTGTTGGTTGATAGGTGAGGGGTTGATCGTGGGAACGAACATGTCATGGCGAGCATCGTCCATGGCATGTCTGACTTCAAACACACTAGAATGATATAGAATGATGGCAAATAAAACCAAAACCTGGACGACTTTGATCAAATGTGATCACAACTGACGACTTCCCAGTCGGAAGGGTTGCAGCTCTCAAAAGCCAGTACGAACAATGAACGTGTATGTACCTTTGATGATTAACATAACTTGTCAACACTACGAGTCTTGAATAACAACCCGGCCTATCTTGTTCATCATGGTAATTAATTATACTACGAAAATCACCTGGCTGATCACTAAACACCTTCGACACTCCTCTGGTTCTTCTTTTCTTATCACTAAACACCTTCACCACCCCTCTCTTTATTGGATGGGCCTATCTGGGTCTCAACGTTGGACAACCGTGTTGGCACAGTGTGGCTGCCAAAGGCTGTTTCATGCCTGGGTGGATGTACCAAACGAGTTGTCTATTCTGTTCATGTCAATCACAGGTAATCACCATCATGAAACCAAATTACCACCAGCAAAGGTTCACGAACCGTGAGTTCGGTTCATGTTGGTTTGGGATGTTTACAGGGGTAATAGGGGTTTTGCCCACGGAAATATCTCGTAGAATGTTCTCCCTCGCCGTCACAGGAAGCTCAAAACGATTTACCAACGAACCCCAAAAATATGGACAATGAGGGAGTCTGGCAAGATCAAGAACACATTTAAATCCCGAACCTACGTACTAATACAAGGACAATGACAGCTCAAGAAACGATCCATCCCCGCCCAGCTACCAAAATGTTGCGCCCCAAAACTAGCATCGCTATTGAACATCATGATGCGTGACTGATATACCAAATATAACATCAACTCAAATTAGTTGAGTCATATTGCTGTTTTGTCAACGTATGGGACGCCCCCAGATCATCATGTATGCATTTATAATAATCAAGCAACCATGTTTGGGATTTCCTATGCTCAGAAACCACCATATGGGCCAAGCATTTTTGGTATGGCTGTGAGTCAAAACCCCGTACCCCTGGTTCCCCATCATAAACCATTGGTTTCCCTATAGTTTGTTGGTTATTATCCCCCATGAAATTGGTTGGTTAATATTGACCCATAGCCGTATGAACACAGTACTCTACATCAATGTTAGAAGCCAAGGCAGTTGTGTGAGCTGGTCAGGAGCCAAAACAACACGCCACGAGACGTCACAAAGCGATGTTCCCTGGTTAGGTAACTTGGATGACAAGCAACTCCCAGTCATGCTAAATCATTGGCTTGTTCAATGGAGATTGTTCACCATCTGGGCAATGACTCATTGTCATTGGTGATTCACGATCATCATTGCTGGTAGTTACATATCGACTGTAGATTGCTGTGGATCATTGGCAAATAAATCACTCCCTCGTATGAACCATAGCCAGTCATCATTAAACATCATAACCCGTCAGAAGCCATCAAGTAACCTGCATTGACCATGTTCATCTGTGATGAGTTAGTGACTAGTTGGGTAGTCATCATTAACCATTCATTGTTCGCTAAGCAACTAGTAATTGGTTGTCGCAGTCACTAGCTATATTCTAGAAGTTGGTGTGTTCTTAACCATTCGTCAGCTCGATATCCAATAACCCATTGACAATGTCCAGTTGGTTATTAAGCATGATGTGGCTACGATTAGTTTGCTATTTGTCCAGTTGCAGGTCATTGACCAATAGCAACTTGCTTCTCACATTAATGTTTGCTCATATGAACCTACCATGACTTGACTGGAATCCATCAATAACAAACATCATCAACTTGAGGACAGCATCAGTGTTGATCATGACTTCTAGTGGTTACTGTAATCAAAATCAACAAGATGAACCTTCATCAAGACCATCGGTCAGTTGTTGGACCATGCAGTGGAACTATATACATACATAATGCCAAATTGGTGTTTAAGCCCAACCGGGTTGTTTATGCCCAAATAAGTCCAATACAAATATGTGGGTTCTTGAAATAGGAGTAGCCTCAAATCATCCTTTACTCATCACTCATCATTTACAACAAAAAACAACCATGGCCTTTTTTTTCGAAATAATCAGAACTCCCCCTACATCTATCTAATTACAAAATATCTATCTACAAACAAGTCCAAACAAGTCCAGCACAAATATGGCTGTGAGTCAAAACCCCGTACCCCTGGTTCCCCATCATAAACCATTGGTTTCCCTATAGTTTGTTGGTTATTATCCCCCATGAAATTGGTTGGTTAATATTGACCCATAGCCATATCTACAGACGTCTCAGGGACGGCCCTTCGAGGCTCGGCACCTTCTCAGGAGCTCTGTGTGCTGTTGCTGCAGCAACTCTGGCAGTGCGCTGCAGGACTCATGGATCGTTTCCATGGCGGCTCGCCAGCTGGGAACCCGCAACGGCGGTTCGCGTTTGGAAGGAACGTGGTGCAGCTGCTGAAACCTATGGTTTTAGAATGGTGAGTCATAGCTGAAACCTATGGTTTTAGAATGCTGAGTCATAGTTGATGCAGGTTTGCTGAAAGGGTTTTGGTGGTTGTAATCTCAATCAAGCTTCATGATGACTTGGGATGCTTGATAAAGGGTAATTATAAGGGAGTTACCTTCAACGAACAACCAACTAACAAACTACTGATGATTTTGTTTAGGTCACCGTGAATAGTTTCGTGGTCTTCAAACCAACTGATATCATCCTGGAAACTATCAATTGACCGCAAATTAATACCGATGAGCCATCATTGAACCACTCCTCGTAGCTCCAAATCACTTCTCCTTAAGAGGGCCATAACGGGATACCCCTGGCTCCAAACAGCTCCTTCTGTGAGTATGACTGCAAGGAGTTTGACCAACAATTTCACTTTGCATCTTTGGCAGCCGAACATCTTGCACTTCTTATTGGCCCTACGAAGACGTGACAGGGTTGCTTGCATTGACCCTCACTGGTTTTGCCTAGGAATCCTGGACGAGCCAAAAACGTACGTATTTTTTGCTTACCAGGCATCTACATGTGTGCGGTTGTGTTTTCAAACAAAAAGCCGAAGCAAAACAATATCATTTTCATCTGGATATGTATGAGCATCAGCAACAATATGTTGTAGTTATAGTTGTAGCATGGTTGTTATCGGCGTCGTCATCATCATCATCATGATAGTCGCCATCATCATCATCATCATCATCATCATCATCATCATCATCATCATCATCATCATGATATTCGCCATCATCATCGTCGTCGTCATCGTCATCGTCATCGTCATCATCCTCGTCGTCATCATCATCATGATCTACCACAATCTTAGACATCATTATCGAATGCATCCCCAGTTTAGTCATCGAGACCGCCACATCAGCTACCATCACTGACCATAACATGTACCTATCGCCAAGTATAAATGTGTATGTTTACATGTAGGTGCAACGAAACAAGTGTTGGAAAGGAGTACCAAAGTACCAAACTCACTACAAACAACGACAAACATTTGTGGACCATTTGGCTGACGGCCATTCCACTAATAATGATAGCCACAATATGTTATGACAAACACAGCCAACTGTTCACTCCTGCATTTTTGGCACCACTGGCAACAAAAGTTTTACACTGAACCAAACCATGGCAAGTTCCACTGGTCGAACCACACTAGTGGCATGCCATTACCATGTTCCATATATGAAAAGTGTATCCTATGCTGAGATCAGCAAGCCACACGAGGTCCTTCACACGAAATTGTCTACACATCTGGGTTTAGTTACCTTGTGCTCACCACGGGGCCCAGCAATCCATGCAGCCCATCGGACGCTTCCTGCCCTCAAATGAATCATGGTAGATTTACTTCTTTTTGAACCACGGAAAGTTTACCCCCTAGCTTGTGATTCAATCAAACATGAAACTTTTCTAAATTTGGACGATACCAAGTTCAGATGGATATCTGGTTGGTGGTTGAACCACCCCTATGAAAAAACATTAGTCAACCCACCATGTGTCAATAACTACTAGGGAAAATATAAACCATCTATCAAACCCGCCAACCAGTCGTTGAACTGCACCATTATTGTTAGTTACTATCGCTATTATTAACCATTATAAAAAGGTTACAACCAACCTGTAGTTTGTTGAACCACTATTGTTGCTGATTATCCCCTATCATTTTACCTATAAAAGGTTAGAACCCCTAAAAAACCACCAGCCAGATATGACCTCCACAACTGCAGCAGTCCCATGGGAAGATGGACACGGCACCGGTTCCCGTCCCAGCGCTCCACCACCACCATCTCAGCACATGCTTCCAAGTCGTTGGGATCCGCGAGGTCAAACAAATCGATCCTCGGGAGCATGGTGAGGCTACGGGTGGCCAGTGGATGGTTTGAAAGAGTGTACGATCTATACGTGAAATGTAAAACAATCAATTTATAAATATTGATATATATATATATGTACAGTACATACTAGATCGTGTAAAACAATCAATTTATATGTACATATACATGTATATATTAGATGTGTGGTATACGGTGTGTGTGTATATAAATATGTATATATATATATATGTAAATATATTAAATGTAACTATATCTAAAACATAGATGTAGAAATGAAAATTGATATTTTATATATATATATATATAAAAAAAATAAATGTAAATAGATACACATTTGTGAGTATATACATGTACATGTTAGAATAAGTTTTTGTGTCAACGTTTATGTACATTTGGGTGAAATGTTCAGCAGTAATAATGGTTGAAATTTGATGGAACAATGTTGGATAATGCGTTTTGATTGTCTAGTCACAACTTGAATGATATAGAGATTCGCGATGGACCAATCAATTTGCTTCAGGATTTTTCAACTAAGACTCAACCCATCACAGATTTCATGCGTCGGAGTCAGCAATCACACGACGGATCGGCCATGCTCGAGAACATGAAAATACATGTTTCAATGAATTTTCATACAAAAATTGTCCTTCCAAAACCAAGGGTTGTGAATTTCAGGAAATACAACAGTTGGAAATCAGAACTTTGTCAATCGCGGCCTGGGCCAGCGGTCTAAATCATCTACGAATGGGAAAAGATGCGGTTTCGGCTCTAGGCTCCCTGTGGGGTGGGCTGGGTCTTGATGCGCTACAAAACTAAGTCTCATAGGTGGCAAGCCATTTTGGACAGTGTAGCGGCTGGACGCCATACCACAAATGATGCATTGGTCCACTACCAACATGATGTCACATCCACAACATGTCCCTTTTGCGAGTGTGCCGACTCCAAGATGCATAGAATTTTTCATTGCAGTGGTCTTAAAGACATTAGAAAGAAACATTCTAAGACGGTGCAGTGGGCTGCCAAGCAGAGTCAAGCTTGCATTGCATTTGGCACTTTAGAAGATAATCAAGAGGCATGGCATTTAAAGAAAAAATTAAACCAGCAGTTTCCTTGTCAAAATCCAGTTGCGTGCGGCGATAGCATTCACATTTTTGTGGATGGACCTTCATTCCATAATGAAAGCTGGCAACATTGCCTAGCTGGCTCCGCGGTCATCCGAGTAAACTTTGAGTCGGGGGAATGGAGTACTGTCACCCGCCGACTATTGCCAGGTATGCATCATGATTCATTTCGTGCAGAATCATTTGCTGTTCTATTGGCTCTTCAAGCACATTTTACAATTCATTTGTACACGGATTGCCAAGCAGTCGTTGATGCTTTACAACAGATCTTGTTTGCCTTCCAGAGGGGTGAGAAACCCAAATCTGGCAACCATGCTGATATTTGGGATTTAATCATTGACCAGATTGCTAATCGGCCTTTTCATTCCATCCAGATATCCAAGGTAAAAGCCCACCAAAATTGGCAACAACTTGATGGCAAAGCAAAGATGATAGGTTTCTTCAATGACTGTGTTGATCAAATGGCAAAAGACGCAGTCCAAGTTGACAATAAACAGAGCTTCGATAAAATGGCAAAAATATATAAAAAGGCGCAACAGCAAGCCAACATGCTCGATGCATATCATACGTATTTGTGCGAGATCCATTGTAAGTTTTTGGATACCAAGGTTCAGAAGCAAGCAATACCAGATTTACCAGATTTCCCAACTTTGCTTCGTGTTCACCATCCTAGCGCTATACCCTTACCACCTGCCGCAGCAGTGCTCGCAGAATGTCCGTGGGGTGAGGTGTTTGCGCAACAGGTTGCGGAGTGGTGGAAAACACTCACATGGGGGCCAGGCACAGATCAAGCCCTCCTAGAAATCTACTTTTCCTACTGTTTGGTATCTAAGTCCCAGATGCCGGGCAGAGTCGGGAAAGGAAACGGCACATGGAAGGTACGTGAACACTGCGTAGCTGCCGATATAAGTCCATTAGATCTCAAAATCCAAAGTGCAGCTTGGATTCGATTTATGACGTGGTGGGCTGCTCGAACAAATCCACCATTTGAAATTAAATCTTCAAGGGGGCTTCACATGTAAAGTTACTCTGTTGCTGTCAAGGGGTTACCACTACGTGTTGTACTGCCCAATGAAAATAAAGTCACCAAGACTATCTGGGATTACCTGCATCCGGTTCCAGGGAAATGCATCCGCAACTTCAACGCTCCATGGTGTGTCCATGGCTAAGGTGTCTGCCTGTTGCGTGTGTTGATCATCCTGTTGTTGTGTTGGCAACCCATTCGGTCCCTTCATTGTGCGGCCAGGGTAGAGGTTTGTGACTTGGGTACGATATCTGACCCTCGTCATAGCCAGAGACAGCGCTCATCTGCAAAGGCCAAAAGCCATTATCAACCATTATTGGCCTATTCTTGTTACTATTAACCACTATTAACCACCACTATCAACCACTATGAACCACCATTAACCACCATTATCAACCCTTTCCTGTGTATTTATTCTGGGTGCCCAGGGCTTGTATTTGGGCTTTTTTCAATGGTGGCATCAGAAAACTCACGTAAACCAATCTTTCAACAACAAACCATTCAGGGCCCCCTCTTCTCAAGAGATCAACGGAAATCCAATGCGATCTCAAACACCATCCCTTAAACCAATGTTAGACCCCAAGTAGTTGAAGGATGTTGAAGGTATCTATTAGTCAAACCATCGCTTTTCGGAGGTTTCCGTCACTTGCTCACCTGGGGCTCCACACAGGATGGCCTTTCGTGCACGCTGGCCCAGCTCATCGAAGAGGTTCTGAGGCAAACCCTCTGTACACTGAGCTCTGGTCTTAATGCGCGTAGATACACTTGGTGGTTGAGTTATGCTTGGCGTGGGTACCCCATGTTCCCCTCCAAAAGGATGGGTTAACCCCAAAGCTGATTGAGATCCATGGTCAGTTTCCAATCCCTTTGAGCTACCCTCTGGTAAACTAACCTGGCAACGGAAAATCGCCATCCTTTTTGCGGAAATCCCTGGCAAATCAGCTCGGAATGATGGATTTTCCATCGCCAGGCGAGTTTGAAAAGGGAACCCTATAGCTTGTTGGCTAACCTGTTGGGATGGTCCTTTCTGAATGGTCCCTGGATATTGACCAATGGTTGGTCACTCGCCTTGATTTCGGTGGAGTTGAGCTTCTTGATGAACCTGGCGGCAAAAGCTTGTGGCGCACCAGGTGAACCATATGAGTCTGGCCACAGCCATCGTGGTACCTACAAGCCGTCCAAGTTTGTAGCCATTATTGACAAGGAAACTGGCAGTAACTTGGGGATACACCATTTTTGCTTGGAATCCATATGATTTGAAAAATTAAAAGAGAACAGTCCAAAGACAGAACAGATCAAAACAGTCAAGAAAACCATTCCTTAGCTGTTTTGTACTTGGAGGTTTGCGTTTGGACAGCCCCCATCTTGGCTCACCACTGGGTATGTCATACAGTGTGACCCTGCCAAAAATACCAGGAAACCACATAGAAGTTGGTTGAACTCAAACATGGCTGGCGTTAAACCCCCCCCATTGGCGTGCCTCCTCATGAGCGACCACTTGCATTTCTTGCCTCAGGCCCCGAATCTCGCCGAGGTTCCCAACATTTCTTGTGCTATCAAGTGAGTCATTTATGCAAAGGCAACCCAGGTACTCCATATATAGTCTATGTACCTAAAATACTCTATCATGTTGTAGGTCATTTGCGGGCAAATATAACATACATGAACTATCTAGGTAGTGTCTGATAATTCAAGATTATCCTTTCACACGGATGTTGACAACTGGGGTAGTAACCAATCCACACAGTCTGAGGTGTGACGAAAGAAATCTTATTGCGAATTTGTGCACAGTGCAAGTTGAAGTGTTTGATCGTTTTGCAGTTGCCCTTGAACCATGATCAATACACGAAGATGTTGAGCATGTATTAGTATAGGTAACTGAAGCAATCATTGATTCCCCATAATCAACCAAGTCATCCGCCATAGTCAAACACAAACAATTCAACAATCAGTGATAACATAGAACAACAATTGGTACCAGCATGTGCCAAAGAATGCCAAGCAATAAATCGGCATTGATGCCAACTAATCTAGTTGGTGGTTGAACCACTCCTATGGAAAAAAAAACGTGGCTGGTTGGTTGACAACCTCATAAACATGCTGAAAGCCAATCAACCAGTGAACCAACCAACCAACCAACCACCCAACCAACCAACCAACCAACCAACCAACCAATCACCCAAGCAACCACTCCTTCCTAATCCATCAACTAAACCATTGGTACCTTCGGGCCATCTCCATGTTCTAAGCTCGAAGCTGATGTCGATGTTGGGGTCGAAGCCACACTGGGCGCGTTGGTTTTTCGACGGTCGTGGTGGCTGAGGCTGGATTAGGATTGGGGGTTAAGGGTGGTGAAGGTTGCTTCATGGTGGTTGAGGGTGGGAAATGGTGATATATGCTTCAGGGAAATAGGTAAGCTAAACGGATGCTATATACAAATGAGTGGTTTACCATGGGTGGTGGTTAACCGTGGTTGATTGATATGGTTGATTGATGGCTAATAGGGGATAGAAGCATCTTTCACAATGCCAGGTGTGGTTGAACGACAGCAACACATTTTCATTCGCAACTGTGTTTTTCATTCGAGGAAGACATCACTCAGTCACAATGATTTGGCAATGCAGCAGTACATTCCGTAGTCTCTGAGTAATCAAACAAACAACAGCGACATGAGAAGTTGTAATGCGGCCATATTGATTTGCCTTGGGTGACCAAATCGATCGACAATGCTGTAGTTGCAACGCGACGACCATAGGGACCCTGGCATCAAACATGCAACTTGCACACCTTGTGGCTGGATCAATCATGTTCAAGGGACTGGGACAGTCAGTCATCTTACGGTAATTGATGAATTAATGGGCTTCGTCCTTGAAGTACATTGAAGTGACTTTCTTCTTACAACGCTTTCAAATGTCACAGGTCATACTTAGACGGTGGCTTCTTTGCTTCTACACATCTATTAAGTCATCCTGCATTCTCAGTGCAAAGCCTTGATTTTTTTTTGACATGGTCATTTGAACTCCGAAAGAAATATTCCGACTGAACATGCTCTTAGACTCTTTGGCTCCTCTCTCATGTTCACTTTCTTTACAAAAGATTTCAAGTTTCATAATTGCCACTTGTTCTTCCAAACAGACCGCCAGTTTGTGTGCTCGTGGCTTCACATGTGCAGAATGATGCAATTCAATTCTGGAGTTTGGTTTGAATGCAGTTCAGGGAACAATATTGCATACATCTTTGAGGAAGTATGGGTCAGAATTGGTGATTATTCCAAGAAAAGACTACTGCATAGCTGTACATATGATGAGATATATAATCTACATTCGGCAATGTTGGTGGATGTGTGTGTGACATCATCCATAGCCAATTAAGCCTATTCAGGTAGGGTTTTCCGCATACCTGGCTTGCCATCAGTAATTGGTTCGTGAAGGAGCCGTCAAGCAGTTTCTGTTCCACTCCTCATTTGGTTTTGAGAACAAAAACACTGAAAGCAACAATCATCAAAAAATCTCAGATCAAATCCAAGCAGTATTGCATGGTTGGTTATTTAGTCTAAATGATGGTTGGTTAGGATGGTACTCATGGATCAAATCCAATGGCTCAGATCCATTTTTGCATGGTTGGTCATTGGTTGGCAGACCCATCCCACAGCCGTTCCAAGGTGCAGCTTGCGCGTGAGACTCTCCAGAAGCCTCTTCGGTGGCCGAAGCCTCCAGCACCTCGACAGCACAGGGCTGGTGCTGCGCGGCTTAGGATCGCTGGGATCGCAGATATTCTTGCGAGTCCAGTTGAACTGTTTTTTTTGTAGAGTTGAAGGTTTTATGTGTCCAGTTGATGAACTGCCAAATTCGATGCTGATACAACAAGCTTCTGCCGAACTTATGCCTATTTGTTTTCCACGGGAAAAGATCCCTTCCAAAGAAGAAGCAAGTCTCAAGAACTGAAAATGAAAGAATGCACGTCGCCAACACCAGCATTTTTGGACTTTTGGACTTGTCGACAAGTGACGAGACTTGCCAATGTAGCAGATCAGAAATTCGTATCTCCAACAGGAAACACAAAAAAATGTGATGGCTGCTACATAAAAGGGCTACCCTCTGTGGTTGCTGGTGTTCCAACAAACACAATTGACCCAATGTTTATATGACTGCCATCCCCCATAATGAGCACCAAACGCGTTGTGTGTCCAAGAATTCTCTTACCAGTGACTATCAAACATACAACACATGTACCATAAACACACAAAATCTAGCTTTGTTACGGTGTACAATCCCGTTTTTGTGGTGATTAGAACTTATGTTTTTTGTGTTTTTAATGCCAAGGGTACCATCCATGTTGGGATGCCCACCAGGACTTGTGGCGATTTCACCAACAACCATTTGGGTGGTGTCTCAAAATAGGGAACCCCAAAAATAGCTGGCTTATTGCTGAACAATCATGAGTTGGGTGTATCCCCATTTTGAGAAACCTTCATTTCTTGAGGAAAGTCATGATCATAGCCAAGATTGAGTAGCGCTTTGAACATCCTAACAGCTGCGCAAACATCCGCATGAAGACATCTGAACAATGATGAACTACTCCTGTGCAATCTCACCTGATAACATCTCCCCGAAACTACCTGATAACCTGACAACTGATGTGCCAATTTTGCTTGACACAGCAGCACTCATGAGATAGTATGGCACGCCCCCGTGTCGCAACCCATGCAAACGTCCCATTGCGTTTTCAACACTGCTAAAGGGCCACGTGTATACACAACCTTTCTCAACCCCTCTTGCTGGCCTTCACAGCCATCTCCTTGCCAATACCCGGAGGAATGATTCCAGCCACCAAAGCAGAGTCTTCCTGTGCTGGGAAGGCACTGCGCAGGGCGAAGAAGTCTCAATAGTTCTGACATGTTTCCGTCATTTCAACTCCGAAACTTTCCTGCATCAAAAACCCGTGGGTATGGTATGGCTACACTAACTAACAAGATCTGGGTGGTCCAACTCAGCCAAATATTCTTTACTCTGTGGCAGGACAGTATCCATCTTGGGGAACAATTAATGTGACCTCTTGATCTGTAATGTCTAGCTGAGCCGCAGGCGTCAAAACGTAACAAGGCATTCATCATCAGCAAATTAACGTCCCAAAGGCAAACATGATCTTCTGAAAGCTGGTGATGGCTTCAATTCAGCCAGATCCTGATGTGCCCTTTGTACTATTCAACTAGATTGCTGTCCCAAAGCTGTATCAGCAGTGGCAAGACCCGATCTTTTGATGCTCACCATGGCTATGCAGTTTCAGGATTTGACCCTTGAAGCAGGCTGAAGGATGAGTTTATCCGGCCGCAAATTCTTGCCTTTCGACGGTGGGAAGGGCCCACGCGTGCCATGGTAAGTCACCTCAAGGTTACAGCGAATTGTCATCATCTGACTGGTGATTTTCGAGAAAATAACACACGCCGATTTTGAAGCAGGGCAACTTTTCGGGAAACATACCTTTGCCAAATACATGTAGTCCAACTTCATCTCCCTCGGACATAGCTATCTATCTGAGGTTGCCATCTCCGTATCTATCTGTCTAGCTGTCTGTCTAGTCATCTGTCTATCCCGCCATCGTTGTATCTAGCTACCGGACTATCCACATGAATAGATGTAACCATATGTAATTTGCACACGCCTGAAAGGGCAGAATGCCTAAATATGATTATGATTCCAGAACATGCTCAAAAAGGCAGCAAAACATTTTTCCTTTGCATAGAAAGGTGGTCCCCTCACAAATGACACTAGTGCAATTTCAGCAAAAGAACATAAATAACCCGCACAAAGGAAAGAACAAAACACAGAATCCAAGCCTGCAATCTCCAAGAGGAGCCGGCGGTAAGCAAAAACCAACAAGCATTCATCAAGCATTCGACGGTTGGTGTCCCATTATCATACCATGATCCACCAGCAGTGTTGACATTTGGCTTGGCAGAAAAACACCAACCTTTTAATATCCAAGTTGGTTATTAACCATTGTTTTCCCGATCAAATTGTTGGTTAGGGAGCCCCCGTTACTGGTTGGTTAACTGCTTGATCCAGCTCGCCACATCCACCTTTCGATGCCACAACTCTTCAAGGCAGCGCAGTCCTCAGGGATGTTGCTCATGATCCTGAGCGATGTGACTTTCGGCGACTGCTGTTGCACAACAGTCATGCCCGATCGAACAGGGATGAGTGGGATATGGCTATGGGTCAAGGCTTTAACCAACCAAGCAATAATTAACTAGCTGGTTAATGGTTGAGAATAGGGGAGAACAACCAACAATAATAGGGGATATACTAGCTATATATAGCTATATATGGCTATGGGTCAATATGAACCAACCAATAATAAGGACTAAATTGACCAATGATACTAGGGAAAACAATGGTTTTTAGTGGGTGAACCATGGGTACAGGGTTTTGACCCCGTAGCCACTTGGGTACGGTAGCACTATGGCTATTGTGCTCAACCGCTTGCAATGTGGGATTAGGTGGGACGATCATGCATGTAACAGCCAATTGGCGCACAGCCGATTGCTGATGTTATATGTTAATTGTCATGGCTGGCATTTTTGAAATGTTTCTGTGTGTAGTGTTGTAAGATTCCTGGCGAGCCAGAGCCTGGAAATCCTCAAATATTTATTTGGTCATTTTTTGGTCATTTGCCTTCGTCATTTTTTGGTCGTTTTTTGGTCGTTTTTTGGTCGTTTTTTGGTCGTTTTTTGGTCGTTGTTTGGTCGTTGTTTGGTCGTTGTTTGGTCATTTTTTGATCTTTTTTTGGTCATTTTTTGGTCATGTTTTGATCATTTTTTGGTCATTTTTTGGTCATGTTTCGGTCATTTTTTTGTCATTTTCATCGTTTTTCTCAAGGTTTTTGATCAGTTTTCGGTTGGGGGCTGGGGGTTGGAAAAATGACCAAAAGATGACCAAAAAAATACCAAAAATGACGAAGGCAAATGACCAAAAAATGACCAAATATATATTTTTAACCGCCCCAGTCTGTGGCTCAAAGAATCTTACAAGTGTAGTGATATGTATATATAAACAAATTATCCGTGTGTAGACATATATATATATATACATATAGATAGATAGCTAGATAAATAGATAGTAAATGTATACACATCTGGCCGGATATATAGAACTTAGATGTATATTTGTTTTATGTGTAAACATGTGTATATCATGTGGTACATCTGCCCGGACTGTTACTTAGCACACCTTAGCGTGGCCGCTGACTTCGGCAGTTCAAGCCGCCCAAGTCGCTTCCTACACTTAGAACCACATGGCGCTAAGCTGCTTGCAGTCACGAAGATGAATCAGCAAAGGTGATGGTCTACTTGATGCCTTGAAACCAAAGATTTTGCAACCATCAGCTATCAAAACAATAACAATAGACATCAACTAATAAACTACTGTCATTCATCAAGCAAACCATAATAAACTATACACAATGAACTACCAGCAATCATGATACACCTCAGTAAACCCCTAGCAGTCATCAGTTGTGCTTCAAGAAACCCATGGGCACGGGAGCTGCCAGGGCGGTCCTCTGAGCCATGGTCAAACGTTGCTTGGTGGTGCCGAGGGTGGCATGGTCCAGGCTCAGCAACTCCTGGAGAGGACCGTAGAGCTAGGGCCCATGATATCCGGTTGGTTCATATCATGTACATCTGGTTGGTGGTCAATATCAACCATCAAGTTTATGGCTTCTATTGACCAACCAAATCATAAGGAAAGCAAGCTGGTTAATGATAGGGGAACCAGGGGGACAAAGGGTTTTGACCCACTGCCACATCTGGTTGGTGGTTGAACCTCCCCTATCAAACAGATTGGTCAACCAACCAATCATTGGTTAATGCTAGGGAAAATAGAACGCGTTTAAATGCACCAGCCAGAAATTAAAAAACAAACCTGGGGGTTTCTTAAAATGGAGGTACCCCCAAGTTGTGGTTGGTTTAATACTAAATGTTTGACGATGGATGATTTGGGGGTCCCCTATGACTTGAGAAACGCCTACACATCTATGTTTACTTTATAAGTTAAGCTAAGGAGCCAAGGATGATCGATGATGATCGATGATGATGATGATGATGATGATGATGATGATGATGATGATGATGATGATGATGATGATGATGATGATGATGATGATGATGACACATCATAATGATCAACTGCCATGCTTCATGAGTGGCTAATTAATTGTAGAAAACAAGAACCAACAATAGAGTATGTAATAGCTTCTTAAAATAGGAAACCCCAAAAATGGTTGGTTGTGGTTTATTGCTATAAATGGTTTGTATAAAGGATTACTTTGGGGGGTCTCCCATTTTGAGAAACACCCGTATGACCAACACTTTCGTGCCCATTGTACGAAGGAGTGTATCATATATGATCTGTGATCGATCTATGTAGGTTGGCAGTAAAAAAAACACAAGTATATCATTCACAGCATTTCAGTACACTCATAGGAGTGAAAAATAAACCTGTCTGCTCAAGAGTCGCATGCATATTCCCTCTGGCAAACTACCCTGACCTGGAAATGGAAAATCCATAATTTATAGTATAGATTTATTACCAACAAAAATGTAATTTATACTAGCTGATTCATAGCTTCTACTTCATGGCTGTCATTGTGCCCATCGACACTTTTATCAAAAACCTTCAACATTCAAAAGGTTGAGTATC
>VSDK01028911.1:251416-266909 GCA_009767595.1 Symbiodinium kawagutii
GAATGCCGCTGCTTCTTTTTCAGTCCATTGGATGTGCTCTTTTTGTCCAACTATTTCACTTAGACTATCAGTACTTTTATGGTCTCTTTAGCATCCTACGCTTGATCCGTCTTGAATTCAGTGATTTCGACTACAGAATGCTATCTTAAGACCGTGACCTTGGGGAAAACCATGGATAACCAAGACAGCTATTCACTCATCCCAAATCGAAATAGTGCGGCTCTCTTTGAAACGACCCACACCCCTGCCAAGCACACATCTTTGACACAGAAAGGGTAAGGTAGACTGGCTACACCTAGGTTCCAGTCCTTCAGCAATTGCGGCCGCACATCCTCCACGATTGCCTGCATGACTTCTGAGCAACTACCAACAACCAATGTTCGTTGTTGGATTGCATTGTCAAGCCAACCACTCGACAAAAAGATGATACATCATATTTGTAACATCAAGCAACACCTTTTTTCTCTACCTTTTCGAAGAGATAGACACCAATATTAGTCAATTAGAACTTTTCATCTTGTAATGCCGGGTTTGTTAAGGAGATGCACGTTTGATATTTCTTACATGGTACTTGCACGTCCCGAAGAAACAACTGCCATGAGATAAATGTCACAAACAGACCAGAGGTGATGGCTGATGGATAAACCAATGTCCAAACAGGACTACACTACATCTTTGCAATGCAAGTGTTCAAAGCTCAACTGTGTGTGAATAAAGACCTTCTTCGTTGTGTTTTGCCTGCAATGTTTGAAAACAAGTGGTTTCTCAAAATATGGGACCCCCAAATTGGTTGTTCTTGCCTTAAATAAATGTAAATGATTAATATCAAATGATTTGGGGGTACCCCACTTGAGAAACACCCATTCCTCCGGATCATGAACGAGAAGCAGCCGCTTGTTTCTCTGGGGAACGTGATGAGCTGGCCATGGTCATGTGTCAACGTTCGCAGCCATGTTGTTGTCTCCTGGGATTCCAACGGTGCCATTGTTGTAATGGGTTTTACTGTAAGAACCCTTGTTTGGACCCCCAAAATGGATGGTTTATTACCAATAAATTGTTAGTAGTAGATACAAAGGGATTGAAGCTAGCAGCTACCAAGAAGCATCCACCGTTGTTTTGATGGTGGCGGAATCCTAGGCGTACCCTGAGGTTTTCGCGTGACAACAAACAAGCACACGATATGAAACATACCGCGCATTCCTCCTCAGAATTCTCATCAAGCTTCCAGCTAGATGTGACAGAAGGCACCCTCCGGATCTCCAGCCACTAGTCAGCTTCCGACGAACCACCCACTTGAATCGTTGCATTTGATGAGCAAGGGGTTATTCAAGCTTGCTGTTGAATTTCTGTATTTGAAACACTATATAGCAAATCGCAAAAGTGTTCAGGCAATTTATCTGATATCAACAAATACAGTTTCTCAAGTCCAAGTTTTCAAACATCGAATCCTGGCAGAATACAACCGGAAAGGAAAAACACCATCATTCTGCATTTCCAGATGAATCTTGGAATCACATCTTAAATCAGTGCTGCACATGGCTCCAGTCGTGCCCAACAATGGATAATCTCTGTCAATACAACAACTTTCTGAAGTAGGCACATGCACTGTAGAATTAATCTAACAGCTCGCAATGGAAAATCACCTTTATCTTGTAGAGAAACGCAAGGAACGTATCACGAATTGCTGGATTTTCCAGCCAGCTGTGCTAAATGACCAAACGATAACCTCCAACCCGTTTTCAACCCTGCGCAGCGACTGATTCGCCTTCAGCATTTCACCCGTCTTGGTGATCTGGGCGGTCGTGCTGGCCCCCCCCCCGAGCCGCACCTCCAAACACTCCGAAAATCTGCACGTTTTTTGGTATCTGCCCAGAGCATAGGTGGGGCTTATTCCAGATCATAGCACCAAACCTCCTGTGAAACCGCGCGCAACTTGTCTTGCCATCATCGTGTTCAGTATTTGAGGTTCGCATCGGCCAAACGGGCGACGGTATTTCTTGGGTTCGCCCTTTCAGTGCTCTCATCAAAAAATACGATTCTGATGCCTAGAGGTTCAGGATCCCCTCAGTCATGTAGACAACATGATACAGCCATCTGTGGAAAAATCATCTAATTCAGCCACTGCATTGATATGATTAAGCATGATTATTCAGCATAAACCAACATATTCAAGCACCTGAATGATATGTCTACAACCATCATCATAAAACCGTCATTTTTGTTGGGTGCATTCCTTCCCCAAGCTCAACGCGTACATGGGCCTGGAGTCTGGGGTCCAGTCATCAGCAAAAACTTCCCATGGAAGAGTTATAAGTTACAAGTGTGCTTTATACCAACAAATAATTACCTATGAAGTACTTGTGGTGGGTGATGGCAAACAACACATTTTTTGCTTAGTAGTATGTATGGTTGCCGTTTGAACCAACCACTAGGTTAAGTGATGGTTATGTTATCATTCAATGGGTATATAGCTGAAAATGAATAAGAGGTTACCAAAAGCGCATAGCCGATAAGTGATGAATAGTAGTACAATACATAGTAGTTGTGGTATATAAGTATCGTTTTGCCATTAACGGCACGTAACGACTTTGGTAACATGCACCTATTCTATGCAATAGTGGTGGTGAGTCTACTTTACCTGCCAATCATCTAGATACAGTAATTCTATATATAAATAGTGTATGGATGATTATATAAGCTATATACATGATGGTTGATTAGCATTGATTTGTGGTAAATAGTGAGTAGTGGATTCGATATGAAGATATCATATAATTGCATATGATGATCTGTGGTGGTTCATGTTGGTTCCGCTTATGGCGTGTTTCGATGTGCTTCAACATTCCAGGTGCTTTGCAGTTGAAGGGTTAGGTCCAACATTGTACGACAAATCTCTAGCCAAACACACACACACACACAATGGGTAGATTCTTGAGCTGCAGATGATGCGCATCTTCAGGAGACAGGCTTGCCTAACTCCTCATCTCGTCGTTCCCAAAAGAAATCATGCTGCCATGTGTATATACTTAGTTCAGTAGACAATCATAGTTTCTGGTACAAACACACACGCATTCTGAGCAGAACCGATACTCAACATCAAGTTGGAAGTCACAGTTCGTGTCGGAGTTCATTGATTATGCCCAATAACTCAACAACTCCGAGTGTTTGGACTATCCTCCAAGTTTCAATATAAGTACCCCGTCATGTTGCAAACCCAATGTCATCAACAACCGCCATCATCTGGTATATACGGCAACTGTTTTATGTGACTGATCTAGCAGCAACCGACAATCTCTTTGGCCTTCGGTTGATGCACAATTTAGATCTGTTCCCACTGATAAGATACAAGGGGTATAAGCCATGCACGAGAGCCATCTGCCATGGGCTCGTTTTTTGCTCCCCATCCAAGTTGAACTCACCCTGACAAGCGCCTGTGCATTGGGAGTGCCCTTCAGGATGTTTAAGGCGACGGCGAACTGTTCCTGAGCGAGCAAACAAGTCGTGAGTTGCTAGGAACTTTCATATCATGGATGACGATCATAGCTTCTACACGCATAATTTTCTCCCGACGAGAGCTGACCTAGTGCCGCTTTTTGAAACTGAAGTAAGTTCGTGCCTTGCAGCATTCTCGGTTGGGATTGGGAAACAACAAACACCTGGCATGTGAAGATGATGATCTATCATGAAACATGTGCAAATATACAAGCCGCTTCTGTGAAGCATGACACAAACATGGTGAGTTACAGAATAATAATTCATTAATGATTAATCATCAGCCCTTAGTTGGTCTTTTTGCATGTTTTGGCTCTGTTTGTTGTACAGCAATTTCTTTTCTTCAAAGCGTTTGGGTCAAATCCGCACCCGAACCGGGGAACCTTCACGTCAAACGAGGTTGATAGCCCGACAGTTTTCCCATACTCTTTTTGGATTGTGTAATAGTGGTTGAATGAAGGTGGTTATTTGGTGATTGATAAGTTTGGTTTACAATAATTGCATTACCAGGTCGTGGGTGATGGTGATGATGAGGATGAGGGATGATTGAGGGTGACGGTGATTGATGTCTGATGATTGAAGATGATTGAAGAAGAAACTCATGATGATGATGATGATGATGATGATGATGATGATGATGATGATGATGATAGTGATGATGATGATGATGATGATGATGATGATAGTGATGATGATGATGATGATGATGATGATGATGACGATGACGATGACGATGACGATGATGATGACGATGACGATGATGATGACAATGATGATGATTATGTTATTGCACATTGCACATAATGATAGTGTTATATAATTGATCCTGATATTGCTATTGCTAGTGATGACAGTTGTGATAATCATCAGGGCCATCATGCTAATTAGGGTGACAATAACGACATAACAACGACAATATTTTTTGTATGATTTCAATTACATTGTTGTTGCTGTTGCTTGTGGTATTTCTGCTGTTTATGCCTAAGTTTGATGACTGCAAACGTTTCCTATCGGTGGCTAAACCCATCCAACAAAATGCAGTTCATCAACCACCCATCCCAAATATTTAAAATATCATCAACTAGCTATTGGTGGTTATCTCCATAGCCAACCACTATGAACTATATTAACCATAGAAATCCCATAGTTTCCATATAAATTACTACACTTTTAAGCATACCACTATGAACCATAGTGAGCCACTATGAACCATAGTGAACCACTAATTACTAACCATAGTTAACCTCTATTAATCATAGTCAACCATAAAAAAAAACAAGTTAATCAAAGTTAATCACAGAAAAATCCGAGGAATTCGAACATCCCACGGGTTCCTTTGCCCCGGAAACGTCCCTTTTCGGCCTCGCCTGTGGCTCGAAGCCTTGTTGCACCGAGGCGATGACGTCTCCCAGGGCTTCAAACCTGAGCAGCGGTGCGGGGATCGCGAGATCCCTCGCGGCGGATTGGCTCGTTGAGATTTCTCAATATGGCTATGGGTCAATATTAATCAACCAAATAATGGGAGATTTCCACCAACAACAATAGGGAAAACCATGGTTAACAGGAGGGAAGCAGGGGTAATATCATGGTAGTTGTTGTTCAAACAGTGATTCATGGTAGTTGTTGAGAATGTTCATTTCATTTGTCAATATAATGGTTCAAACAGCGATTCGTGGTAGTTGTTGAGAAAGAGCCATTGTAGATGGCTAATGGTTTCTAATGGTTTCAAAAGGTTTCTAATGGTTTCTAATGGTTTCTGAAGCTAGTTATTGAAGATGGCTCAAGCAGAAAATCTAGCTGACATCAAAGTGAGGATAACCAAAAATAGCTACTTGAAGTTGAAATGCTATTTCATGGTTGAACCATATGATTAATCCTGCTAATTGTAGAGAAACAACTAATTGTTACAGTATATGTTGTTTGTTCATTTGTTTGTTGGCAAGTGGCTACCAGCGTTCCAACTACTGCTGGCTGCACACCAACTGTTGTCATTAATACGCCTTGATATTCGGGTTGTCCAAACTTGGCCAATGTTGAGTTGTGATTAACAGCTTCGTTTTGCCCATCCGAAGACTGCCAACAAGATTTAGTAGGTGCAAACAACCCGCCTATTGGGTGTTGTCACGCACCCGGATCTATTTTATACTGGAATTTACAATGCAAGATAGCCCTTGTGGTTGATAGCTCATCCAGTTCTCTTTCTAATTCTGGCTCTTCCTGTGTCATCCTCATTGCATGAGGTAGTGTTTACCATAGCTAGTTTGTTTGCACCATTGCTAAACAACATTGAATATTATCAGCATCTTCATGGAAACGTCATCATACATTCTGCACACCCTGCCACTCCAAACCAGCTTTCACAGTGTAGCCAAGTTCATGAATAACGTTCAACAACATCAACATCGTCAACGTACTATGAGGAGCGTGTGCACATGCAAGCAAACTGGTGCATCCCAGTACCGCTCTGGAAATGATTGTTTCATATATAATGGATGCTTCATGGTAGCAGGTGGTCAATCACTTCTGAATAGCACCTCTCTTCGAGTAAAGTGAAACAATTAACGAAAAAACATACATGTATACCATGCCAATATGTCAGTACTTAAGCACCTACTCGCATCTAGAGATTCATGTAGGTGCAACTGCAAATGTACATTTTTCTTTTGCAAGGGTTGAACAACTAAATCATTAGATTGATAAATATACACAACTGTTTAATGAGTACTCATAAACAATGTGCGAGAAATCATAGATGTGTGTGTGTGTGCGCACATATTTCAACAAGCATATATGTAAACATCTATAGTGACATACCGGTTTGTGGTTTGAAACGGATACAACATGTGTTAGTTCATCGAACAACTATCCCAAAAAACTGATAATGCTTAAAACCACATGCTATGATAAAGTATAAAATATAGTTGGCGTATCCCCTCTGCTTACATTGTTTATTATCCCCTATTATATGCCATTATTAGCAATAGACCAATCATTTTGAGGGGCACCCCTATGGCTTGAGAAACCAAATAAAAATCCGATGAAACGATGCCCAGCAACTGCTGAGTGCCTTTCTTTCCTGAACCAAGTCCCAGGGTCGATGGCCTCGGTACCGTGGTCCATGGTCCATAGTGGTAAGTGATCATGGTCAATAGTGCTTAATGAGGGCTAATGGTGGTAAGTAATAATGCTCAATCGTGGTTTAAAAGTGGTTAATGAGGCCTAATCATGGTAAATAAAAGTGGTTCATGGTGGTCAACAATAGAGAAACCATAGGATGTTCTATGCTTCAGCATTGTTGATAGTGGTTTAGAATGGTTGATTATTACATACTGGTATTCAATGGTGATGTATGGAGATCGTCTGGTGATGTTCCAAGAGTGTCCGGGGTTTGGAATTGCAGCAATGACAACCCAAAGGAGTGATAGGCCCAATGCCATGCTAAGATGATTAGCTGCTAAAAGACGGTCAAATATGGTTGATGACGGTGAACAATAGCTGATAGTCTTTAATTAAGGATGGTCAATAAGGCAAATAATTGCTACTAGTGGATAGCAAATGTCAGTCACTGCTGATGATTATTCATAAAGGTCTGTAATAGTGTTCAAGAATGGTTGGTAATCCCAAACACTCCATGCATGATCATGTATGGTATATTCGTCAACATTTAGCCAGCAAATGACAAATAAGTATACCACACATGGACTATGTGGGAATGGTGCACGCTGGTGAACACTTTCAAATCATGGCCAATATATAATGATGTGTAATGGGCATTGATATAAGCCACCAGCCAGTTTCGCCATAGATATCTGATGATTCAGTATCAGCTTCTCATGGACCCACCATCAATGATGAACCATGACTAATTGCACATAGAAACAAGTCATGGCCAAGTAATGGTTAATGGAGGTCAAGTATTGGTTGACCATGGCAAATGGTAATGGTTGATCCTGGGCAAATGGTAATGGTTGATCATGGACAAACATCACTGGCAAGTGAATGCAAGAGTCACAGAACTTCAGGGAACCGAAGTCATTGAGCCAAGGAGTTGGTTCCCAAACCATTGGAAAGTGGTAGGGTGAAGGAACGTAATAATATTGTTTGCTTGATGCCATTTTTTTGAAAACCTATCCCAGTGTTTTCAGCAACAAATGTATAACCGACTAACGATGAAAAGAAATGCTGAGGAGAAACTAGTCGACTAAAAATGGAACACCTTGTGGCTACATGTTTAACCATAATCTAACCATAGAATAACCATGGTTATATGTCAACATGAAACACTAAGTTTAATGGTTACATGATTCTTCGTGGCTCTGAGCATCTTCGACCTCTCCCTCCAGGTCTCTGAGACATCCCGACGGTTCCTTGGCCTTTTCATCTGCCAGTTCCTGGCAGTTGAGCATCGTCTGGCGTCCGTTTTGGGGTCAAAATGGTCGCAACGTGTCCCGAATATTGTTGCTGGCATCTGCAGTTGATATATAACTAGTGGTTCAACAATCACGCACTACCATTCTCGACTATTATTCACCATTGATATGTTTTGAATTTTGAGTTGATAATTGGTTACAATAAATGCATCCAGTAATGCCAGTCATCATCGAATAAACACCATTCACCAACCCTTCACCACCACGTACCATTTCTCAGGTTTGACCCCTGTGGCCGCTGACACTGACAGATCCCACGGTTCAACCATGAAAACCCGTAGTGATTTCGCTGAAAGCACATCGCCAGGTGAGCACCTACCGTTGATGTTCGTTCTCTCAGGTTGGTTGATTGAAGTTACAAAGAACTAGTGACAACTAGTAGCAATAACCAGTGATGAGAAGTGATGATAGGTGATAAGCAGTTTTAGTGACTGATAATAAGTGATGATAAGCAAAAGTGATAACCAGTTGCAAGCGATAAAAAAGTGAGAACAAGTACTAACAACGAGTTAGTTGCTTATCATTCATACTCCCGGAAAAAAGGCAAGTATGGTGGTTGGTGTAAGTGAGAAGCAACATGTTTGACATTGGCAATTAAAACTATCAAAAGCAAAGCCAAGGGGTATCAGCGCGACTGCTTCATGTTGACCCAGGAAGCGCTTTGCCCTAGGTTTTTAAATTGAGGAAGGTCACTCTTCAGTATGAGTGTCCAATACTTCTGGAACATTGTCTGTGCGGATACGTATCTATCTACTGTATGAAGTCTCGTATCCTTATTCCTATGTATGTATGGATGGATGTAGGCGCGTACCTATCTGCGTAAAGGTAAGTCAGCATATCTAACACATCGACAATGTGATTCTGCACCCAGCCCTTCCAGCACTTGGTACTGCAGCAAGCAAGGCATTTACTGGAGACACAAAAACCGTCGCCAAAACAGTCAGACCAAAACTTTCAAGTTGGCAAGTGGCATATGGGTGTTTCTGAAAATAGGACCCCCCCAAAAAAATCCAATATGAACCATTTACAATAAACAAGTTACAAAACCAATCATTTTGGAAGGGATTTGGGGGGTCCTCTATATTGAGAAACGCCGATATCAAGTTGGAACGTGTTTCTCACCGATCCCTGTCTAGTCGGTGGTTTCAACCCCTATGAAAAAATCAGTCAACCAACCAATTGTTCATAATCACTAGGGAAAATAAAAAAAACATGTTTGAAACCAACAACCAGTTGTGAGAGCCTACCCATCCACCTCAATCAACATGGCCCACTTCGCATGTTCCCAAGGCATTGGAGATATCACTTGAGCAGTACCCCAACGGTTGGCTGTCGACCAACGCTTGGGCTCACCGAAACGGCTGCGCAGCTGCGCCTTGCGTACGCCGTCCAGGGTGCCTTGCAACTGCTCCAGCTCCTGAAAAGCAGTGATCAGTTGTTGGATGGCAAGCTGTGATTTGTTGTGGGCCCCACAAGTTCTAATTTCTATGTATTATGTTTCTCACATTTCTGGTCGCTATCAAAGCAAATTGCTCCTCAAATTTTGTTTGTATTCAATGAAAGTTTCTCACACCAATTGTAAGTTCGTTTCTTTTAAGCTCAAAAAAATGTTCCAACATGTTTGTTGTCTGACATGCACACCATCACTGCAACTGGCCTCATCAAAAAATGTACTACATCTAAGATCATCTTAGAACCAGCCCTTGTAAACAAACCCCTGTCCACAGCACTGCGTCCATGTTTTCGATGAGAGTGGATTTACCAAGTTGTGGGGGATATCTATAGGGAGTAAACCAATCATAGGGATATTTATGTGGATATTTATAAGGATAATAGTAGGGATAATAGTCGAAGGAAGTTTAGAAATCTAACTTCCGACAATATGGACAACTCAGCTAGGGTAGATCGCCTATGCAGATGTGAGAAAGAAGAGATGTGAGAAAGATGAGAGTGCGAGTGCGCCAAAATGTTAGGAAAGTCGCGAAATGCTGTGTTTTGCAAGGTTTTGTGCATCATGAGGGTCCAGAAGGGTACCTCGCTAAAGCGGCGGGTGCGGACCACTGTGGCGGAAGGTGTGTGCAAAAATCGTTAAAAAACCTAGGCGCCAAGCACATTTGGAAGTCAAAATCGTAAAAACATGTCAGCCTCGGAGCATTTTTGGAAGTTGCAACTTGCAAAACCGTGAAAAAACCTAGGCGCGAAGCACATTTGGAAGTCAAAATCGTAAAAACATGTCAGCTCCGGAGCACTTTTGGAAGTTGCAACTTGCAAAATCGTGAAAAAACCTAGGCACGAAGAACATTTGGAAGTCAAAATCGCAAAAACACTGCATGTTCGGAGCACTTTTAGAGGATTCCACGTTCAAAATCGTTAAAAAACCTAGGCGCCGAGCACATTTGGAAGTCAAAATCGTAAAAACACTACATGCTCGGAGCACTTTTGATGACTCATGATTCTCAAAACTGGCACGCTGCCTGCGCGCGAAGCAAATTTTTAAGATAAAATCTTGTACCAAAATAAAAACTGCAATTTTACTAGCGTTTCGGGCCACTTTTCGGAGATGTCATATGATCATGAAAATTGGCACGCCGCCTGCGCGCGAAGCACATTCTCACGTCCGAAGTCGCAAAAACTCGTGGTTTTTAACAAGTTTTGAAAGTTGCATGTCCGAAAAAGTGCACGCGGCCAGGGCGAGAAGCACATTTTGAAGCAAATGTGTCAAAACACAGCACGTTTTGACACTTTTTGAACACAGGAGACAAAAGTAGGAAAACACTTGCGTTTCGCGTCACTTTTCGTGATTTATGTGGCCAAAATGTGCACAACGCTTGCGCGCCAAGCACATTTGCAGGTCAAAAGTAGCAAAACACTTGATGATCGGAACACCTTTGCAAGGTCCAATTATCAAAAGTGGCCAAACACCTAGATGCAAAACACTTCATGATCGAAGCACATTTGGAAGGTAAATGAATAGATAGACGAAAGATGGCTAGACAAAGAGGTAGCCAGATAGATCGACAAGTCGATAGTCAGATCGATGGGTGGCTAGATGGATAGTCAGATACATAGATGCATCGATGGATGAATAGATGGATAGATAGATGGATAGATAGATAGATAGATAGAATAGCTAGAATAGATAGATGGAATAGACAGACAATTGGATAGCCAGATTCAGATGGCTAGATGGGTCGATAGATAGACAGATAGGTAGACGAAACGAGAGTCAGATAGATAAGTAGATAGATAGTCAGGTGGAAAGACAGAAAGATAGACAGATGGACACATAGATGATCAGACAAATAATTCGGTAGATAGATAGACAGATAGATAGATAAATAGATAGATGGACAGGTAGATAGATAGATACATAGACAAAAAGATGACGAGATAGATAGTGAGGTAGGTAGAAAGACAAGTACATAGGCAGATAGATAAACGAATAGATCATCAGATAGATAGATAGATAGACAGTCAGACAGACAGAAAGAAAACTGATCCACTGATAGAAAGATAGCTAGACAGATAGGCTGCCAGTCAAGTGGCCAGATCGATGCTCACATTGGTAGGAAGTCAGGCCCAAGTGATGTTCAGTTCTCGGATCCCTCGGACAATCAATCGTCGCAACCACAACTGCACACTCCTATAGTGCTCCTATCTTGGAAACTTCCGCCACCGCCTTGTGCGGTACTACTGGTAAGGAATATTAGGGTATTACGCTGGGGAATATATACCAATATACCATGAATAATGGTTGTTATCCAAAATAATACAACATATAGGGATATTCCCAAGATTATACCACTAATATTTATAGGGAATATATGTTCCAGCCCCGGGTGAGGATGGGGGAGGGTGGGGAGGGGGGCTGGTGGGGCTGGAACATATGTAGGGATTATAGTATGGGAATATACCAACAATACAACATATATAGGGATATACAACCTTAGTTTTGGGATTAGTTTTGGGAATCTATAGGGACAATAGTATGGGAATATAGCAGCAATACTGAACAATATGCCAACTAGTGAGAATATACCATGAATAATGGTTGATCATAGGGGATAATAAGCAACAAAAGTAGGGAATATACCAGTCGTAGGGAATATACCAACAAGTTTGTTGAAATCAATATTTTTGGAGGTTATAGCCAGTAATAATGGTTATAATGGTTGATAGGGGATAGTAAGCAACAATAGTGGGGATAATAAGCAAGAATGGTGGTTTCTCAAGCCGTAGGGACCCCCAAAAGCTACGGTTGGTTCATTACTATCAATGGCTAATATAAAGGATGATTTGGGGGACCCCTATTTCGAGAAACCCCTCATAATAGTAGTATAGTTGGTATATAGTGTTGGTACTAGTGATATAGCACTGTCGAGTAGTATAGTTGTAATCTAGTGTTTAGCACTATTCAGTGTAGTGCGGTTGGGATTCTCAAGTCATAGGGGAGCAGAACAACAATATTGGTTACTAACAGGGAAACCAGTATAAGATAGTGCAAGGATGAAAATATGGGGATCACCTGTTTACTAGTAATCACCAACAGCAACTGGTACAATCAATGAAGTACTAGTTGATAATTACCAGTGGATAATTGGTAGAGGACAATTCCTAGCAAAATAACACTAGTAGATAAATACCTGTGGGATTCACCTACAATCAATGATGTTTGATGTTGATAATTACTGGTTCTGTTGATGACAATAATCTATGTTGGCTGTTTGGTTGTGTAACAATGTTGCATACCACTGATGATTGAAAAGGTAGACATCCTAATAGGTAAACTACTAAGTAGTATGTTGCACGTTTACCAAATGATTGTTCATACTAGTTGGCAAGAGGCAAGCGCTAATAAGCAATGAATTTTTAGTGTTGTTGCCTGAGCAGCTTTTGGAACCAATCTTGATTGCAACACCAGGTCAATGAAACCGATCTTGAAAGAACATAGTCACAGTACAATAGCAAATGTTGCGAAGGACCCTATGAATCCCATGTATTGCAGAAAGGCTGCGCTGGGACTGATCATTCTAGATGTCGATAATGTGGCAAACTACACATGTGCGGCTTTGTGTGGTCAAAGTGCTTTCGATGGTCAATATGGCAAGTATGGATAGTATCATGGTGTTTTGTGGGGACTTGTGCTACGCTGCGTCAAATACTGTACTAACTATGGAGTCTTGGTGCTGCACTGTGTCCCACAAGTCTTGTGCTGCACTGTTTCCAGAACCCTTCAAGATTTACAGAGAAGTACGTGTCGAAGTACATGATTAAAACAGAGGCGGCCACAACAGTCCCTCGCGATTATTGTTAATTACCTGGGATGCAGCGATTTCCTGGGTAATTAAAATCACATCTATGAATCTATGTGCAAGTATGTGCAAATACTCACTGATTTCACCACAGCACAACAACATTCAACAATATGAATCACCTTTGCGTTTAAAAAACCTCTGAGAAACTGACCTGGAAGTCAAAAATCACCATTTTTCACAGGAAAACCATTTGCAAAGCCTTGATTTTCCACGCGTGCCATGCGAGGCGAATGGCGTGCCCCACGGCTGAGCCCTGGGGCCAGCGGCAGCCCAGCAGCAGGGTGGGCCTTCTGATGTTCTTCCTTCAACTCGTTGATCTTTTCACGCAGAAACTTGGGTTCCTCCAGACAAAGGCGTGGCGGATGCCACCGGCTGCTGTTGCTGTTGAAGCAACAACCACAGGGGTTAATAATCTGATTGGTGGTGCTTCACCACCCCTACGAAGAATATGAGTCAACCACAAAAACCACCAGACAGTCATACTTCATAAGCGACAATAATGAAGAATCAAATGGGAAAACGAAATCCGTCTCCATAAATCCCAGCCAGTTTTCATAGGGAATCAGCTGGTGGTAAACTTGGATCTATGGATCTCGCTCTTCGTGATTATCCTGAAATCATCCAATCTCAAGAAGTCCAAACCCACACCGCAAAAATGAAAAAACTTGTCCAGAGATGTTTAGATATTGCTTTTCTTGAGTTCATTGTTGATGATTGTTGAGAATGGTGTTTACATAATTCTATCATCATCTATCATCATACATCCATAAGCTGATGTTGTATTTGATCCTTGTACGACTCCGCAACCATGTTGAAGATCAATGCAAAAAAACACATTGCTGGGAGAAATCATCTCGGGTGGCAGGATGTTGAATTCAGTAGCAAGCCAAAGATACTTCAAAATAATAATTCAGTTTTTACGTCTAAGACTTATCGCTGGTGCCTTGTGTACTGTTGAATAGGGCCCCCGATCAAAACAACAATTATTTGCTTGCCAAACCCTGCAGTAGGTATAAAAAATGCGTACATCTATACCTTCGGTCCTACAATGCTAAAATACGCGAGGATATCACCCAACTGCTGATCAATGCATTTTTATAGATATCCAAACGAGATACACTCCTGTCAAGCAATGGGTGCATGACTCAAATTGGTTCCATTCCCATTGACATGGCATTTTTCTGGGAAAATCCATGCCTTCATCAACCCGGGCATACTCCTATCGCTGCGCGCCAGCTTCGCTGCTCGCTCCTTCTTCAGCTCATCCTGACGTTCCGCAGATCGGGATGGAGCCAGTACCCCGTTGGTTGCATGGCTCGCAGCTGGGTTCTCCTGTGTAGAATCACACTCTGCGGAGAAATGATGGGGATAGAAACCATGGTCAATCCATGGCTTCATCCCCAAAAAGGTGGATCCCCAAAACGCTTCGACGCTGAAAAAAACCCAGGGCGGCAGCGCTTGTCTCGGCACCGTTGTCACGTCTGGGCTGCCCGGGCCACTTGTTCCTTGGCATCTGCCAACTCGCTGGTGGCATCCTGCGCCAGCGCCGGCGTGGCCCGAACAGCTGACACAGGTGGTGACGCATGAGCCCGAGACCGAAATGGGAAAACCATGGCCACTTAGCTCCATCTCAAGTGGTTGGTCTTGACAAATCATGGACGACCTTCAAGACCTGTATATTATATAGATTGTGTGCATGAAATTTGTCTGCACCCGATCAATTCGAATCAACATAGGAAAGGATAGCATAATTCCAATTACCAACGACAAAGTCAGGATACAAGAGCTTGTTAGGTCAGATTTGTCCAAATAATTAATCTTAGATGGTGCTTCCCATGATCAACCAAGTTCGTAGGTGATCAGCAACCACCGTGCATGCAACCACCGTGCATGACAATGCTGCCTCCAGTGATTGTTCCAAGTCTTTTGCGATGGAGTCCATGTTCTGCCTGGGTGGAGCTGGCAGCTTTGTGAAACACAGGTCTGACCTTTGTGGTTGGGATCCGAACTGCTGGAAACATTTCACCCCAAAGGTTACCCATTGTGGCAGTGAGACTTGCCAAGGCATCTCATGACTTGAACAAAAATGGGTGGAATTTCTCCTTCGGAAATCACTCAAATAAGTGGGACTCTGCAGAGTTGCACTGGTCACATTTCAGTGCCTACTCAAAGCATTGGCACAAACAAACAAATCAACAGCTGATCCTGTGCAACGTTGGTGGCAGCCCGCCACTGGCTGGCGGCGAAAGAAGGGGG